>JAGFNQ010000282.1:132964-152721 GCA_024364735.1 Boesenbergia rotunda | reverse complement strand
GCCGCCGAACCCCTTGCGCCACCTCCTTCCGGCCGCCGACTCTTCCTCTCTCACCGATGCACGCCACAAAAGAGAGGAGACACTCCTCTCTTTGTCTAGGGATGAATGCTCACGGTGAAGTTGATGGAGGAAGAAGAAAACTGAGAGGTTGAGACCTCTCTTGTTGTCGTGACCTAGGAGAGAGAAAGGGAAGAGAGGAGAGGAAAACTTGGGTTGGATGATCAATTGGATTAATCCCTGGTTTCATGATCCCATGGGGTATTTATAGGGCTAAGGTAGGGACCAAGATAAGGAGTTGGATCTTGGCCCACTAATGGATCCAAACCCGATCCATTAATTAAGATTCATTCCACTAAAGGATCTTAATTGAACTTCCTATCCAACCCCCATATTTTCATATGGGCTCCACATATTATGAATCGTCCATCCCCCCATGTTTAAGATATCGAATGCTCATCAATTAATTTAAATTACTAACAAATTAAATTAATTAACTTCTGGATCCTTGATTAGTATCACTCAACCTTATCATCATGTTGGATCAAATCCACCTACAGGGTTTAACATGATGAACCTTTTGAGTTCATCAAGGGGCATCATCATCCCGACTAACCAAGATACGAATTCCGCCAATAATCAACAGCACACCGTATAATTAATATTATTTCTTAACTTACTGGGCTTATCGATCTAATAGAATAGATCTTGACCATTGGTCACTCAAAGAAATAATAATTAATCATGCGTGCCCGTTATAATATCGGGATTTAGGGATCATACTCCATAATAAAATCTGAGATCCAATCCAATTATCAAGTCAGTACTGTTGATGCAGTCTGACCCTGATTGTTGTTTTGGTGTTTGACACTGATTTAAGTTTGATTCAAGTTTGGTTGAATTCGGATTAAGTCCAGGTGGATCGGGAGATCGCACGCTAGCGTGGAAAAAGTCCTAGCTTGGAGGGCTAGGTGTGAAAAGTCCTAACTTGGAGGGTTAGGTGTGAAAAAGTCCTAGCTTGGATGGCTAGGTGTGAAAAAGTCCTATCCTGGAGGGCTAGGTGTGAAAAGTCCTAACTTGGAGGGTTAGGTGTGAAAAGTCCTAGCTTGGAGGGCTAGGTGTGAAAATTCCTAACTTGGAGGGTTAGGTTGGAGGGCTAGGTGTGAAAATTCCTAACTCGGAGGGTAGGTGATGAAATCCTGCTTGGAGGGTCAGGTCCTAGCTGGAGGGCTAGGTTGGATGAAATCCCTGGCTTGGAGGGTCAGGTCCTAGCTTGGAGGGCTAGGTTGAAGTCCCGGTGAGTGAAACTGGGCACGGAGTCTTGGTCCGGGGGACTAAGAACGAGTCAGAGAAGGGCTGGAAGCTTGTTCTCGTGACTTAGAGTGGATTTGACCTTGCCTGGATCGGTCTGGTGACCGATCAGGGAGTTTGGCACGGAGTTCCCTCGTGGATCGGTCTGGTGACCGATCCAGCTATGTCTGATCGGTCTGGTGACCGATCAGGGAGCATACAGTGGGTTTTGGGAACCTTACTGCTTGGCTCCTGATCGGTCTGGTGACCGATCAGGGATACTATTCAGATCGGACTGGTGAACGATCCACGGGATCTCAGAAATCGCGAGGTTCTCCTTATGACCGATCAGGATGACTTCTGATCGGTCAGGAAGCAGCCTGATCGGTCACCAGACCGATCAGGGCACAGCCTGATTGGTCTGGGGACCGATCTGGAGTATGCAGCAGACTGCTGGATAGGTCTGGGGACCGATCTGGAGTGTGCAGCAGACTGCTGGATCGGTCTGGTGACCGATCAGGGTCCTCCCTGATCGGTCTGGGGACCGATCAGGAGCAGAACTTTAATTCAAATACGCTGTCAGAAGCTCTGATCGCGACTGTTTTCTCTGCCGATTCTCTGATACATTGCTGATTATGTTTGATATGATTTGCTAAGCTTCTGTTGAAGTGTGCAGGCTTTACAGGGATGGATTCAAACACTCAAGGAGGGTCAATGGGAGGCTTTCCGTTGAGCAGGTTTGGCAGGTTTCCATCGCAGGTTGCAACGGGCGCTGCTGGCAACGGCTGGAAGCTGACCTGGGGCTGGGGCTCGACTGAGGAGAGTTCAGTGAGTCCAGAGGAGGTCAGAGATAGCTGGGCAGTTGCAGGTGGGCAGCTGGGAGCTGAGTGGAGCGTCTGTGACCTGGCGTTTGGGCAGCTGGGTTAAGTGTGGGCTGGCGATGAAGAGAAGGGAGTTCTCTAGGAGCAGCAACACTTGATCCATCCTTAGCAATCACTCTGAGTCAAAAGAAAAGCTCTTGCGACAACTTTGATCATCTCTTTGAGCAAGCAACTGTGAATCGTGAGCACTTGGAAGAAGAAACAAGGAGCTTGGCGAGTCCATCAGCAAGAAGACACGAAGAGGGAGTTCTTGCGTGAGATCTGTGCTGAGTGGAGCTCGGTGAGGAGTTTGCTTGTGTTCTTTTTGTCCTAAGTGCTCTGTAAGTGTGTATTGTCTCTGTGCTCTTCATTCCATACACTCTTGAGACTATTTGTGTGGAGAGGTTACTCCACCGAGAAGGAGGATTCATCTATCCGGATTTTCCGGGGCTTGATCTGTCGACGATCAAGGGATCGCCCACCTTACGGGCACGCCAAGGAGTAGGGGCAAGTTATCCCCGAACCTTGTATATCCTCTTGTTAGCGTATTAGGTTTGTTTTTGTTTCTGCATCTCTGTTTTTATTGCTTCCGCTGTGCGCTGTCTAACCCTAAGTGCAGAGAAATACAAGAAGTTCAAAAAGATTGTGTCTGGCTACATTCACCCCCCCCCTCTATAGCCATCCAAGGTCCAACAAGTGGTATCAGAGCTTGGGGCTCTGTTCACGGCTTAACAACCGAGAGCTAACAAGATGGCTGGAGTGAAGGTTCAGCACACCGACCTCCTTCCTTACGGATCTGATTTTTCATATTGGAAGTCGAGAATGGAGTTTTACTTGAAGACAAACATGAGCATGTGGTTCGCTGTAAAGGAGGGTTTTCCCTCCAAAGGATAATGAAGGAAAGATCTGAGTTTTCCAGTGGTCGACTGAGCAAATCAAAGGGGGAAGCAAATGCCAAAGTGTGTCACCTTAAATGTGGGATGAACAAAGAGCAGCTAATCAAGGTTGTCCCTTCACCTCTGCCAAAGACTGTGGAACAACTCATTGAGCTCCATGAAGGAACTCAAGACACCCGGGCAGCCAAGAAGGATCTCCTTCTCAGCCAACTCCAGAACTTGACAATGGGAGAAAATGAAACTGTAAGTATGCTTCATTGTCGGTTCAAGGAGATCTACAATGGTCTTCATTCCATCAGTGAGAAGGTAGAGGACCGAGACCTCGTAAGGTACTTTCTCAAAGCCTTTCCTAGGAATACTTTGTGGTCATCCATGGTAGATGCCTACAAAGTATCTAAGGATCTTTCAATTATTAAGTTAGAAGATCTATTTTGTGAAATGGAACTACATGAGATCTCTAACCAAAGCTCAAAGGAGAAAGGGTTTGCTTTTGTGGCAGGTAACAAAACAAAGGAAAAGAAGGATGAGAACACTCACTGTCACATGGCATTCATGGCACTAGAGGACTCGAGAGAAGAAAGTGATAACGAATCAAGGAGCTCCTCAACCGCGCCTTCATCATCTTCGGATGATGAAGAGGTAATCTCTCCGGAATTAGATAAATGCTATAGGACGATAGCATGCTTAACTAAGTTGTTAAAGAAATCAAAGAATAAGATTAAGTCATTGAAATTTGAAGTAGAAAAATTGAAAACCTCTAAGGATGAGGTAATTGATGTTATGCATGATAAGTCTCTTGAGGATGAAAATAAGGATTTGAAGAGCAAAGTTAAAAACCTTAAGAATATTCTTGAGAAGTTTTCAATTGGCTCAAAAACCTTAGACATGGTACTAAATTCCCAAAGGGCGGTTTACAACATGGCCGGTATAGGTTACCGACCTAAAGAACCAACCTTTGTATCATTAATGACTAGAACCCATTGTAGATCACGAAATGATTCTAGGGTTCAAAAAGCTAGAAAGAAGGTTCATTAGGTCCCAAAATTTGGGTACATAAAACCTCCATCTTTAGAATTGTATAGGCATTGATTGAGGGGGAGCATCTATCAACATGGGTAGTTAATATTTGGTGCTCCAAACATATAGTCATTCCTAGTTAGGAATGTGCTCACCATTTTCTCAAATTAATGAATGACCATGTACTACTCATGAGAAAGGTTTTTCTTTGACAATTTAGATGATTAATTTATATCAATGGAAAACTTGAATTTCCTACGCAATGTAGATACGTTTGTTTCTATTTGTGAGCAGTAAGAAAAGTTTTCATGCGACATTTGATGATATATCCATGTACAAGATTAAACTAGTTTCAAAATAAGCATGGAAAATGATATTACATGGATGGTTTAGAGAAGCACATAACTTGCCCTTGTCATGGATGCATGCTAAAGAACAAGTATGGAGTTGAGTAGTTGATGCAAACATGTTATAAACATACATTAAACTGATCAAGATTTAGAAATTTGATCATATGTTGACACTCACTTGATACAAGCATGTTTTGAAATTTACTCATATATTGATGCTAATTTGATTCAAGCAAGCCAAAATTTTCTTGTATGTCATGATCTTATTGTTTGAGTTATTAACATTAATCTATGACATGCCAATGTTGGTTAAGAACAAGATGAACACATAGCTTGAATTGATCATAAGTTGATACAAGCATGTTTTGGAAACTTGATGGTAATGTGATACAAGCATGTTTTGGGAATTTGATCATACTTTAATCATAATGTGAAATAAGCATGTTTTGGAATTTTAATTATCCATTGAGATTGACACAAACCTAATTTTGGTTAAGAACAACATGATCACATAGTTTATGATGTTTTAAGTTCCATGACTTGCTTGTTTTTCCACTTGACTAATATCAAACCTAATGTCATCCATATGCCCAATATTAATTGGATCACTAGAATGTAGACTGGATTATCAAACTTGTTTAGAATAAACTGATCATGCTAAGAGCCCACTGATCATGCTTTGATATAAACTTGTTTTTGGGACTAAGTTCATGCTTAGTTAAGGGAAATGAATGTGTTTGACACAAATCATGTTTCTTATTTTTGTTAAGGAAAATGAATGTTATCCAATAGAACTCGGTTAGGAGTTAAATCTGATTGGATTAGGGTTTAGAATTGAAACAAATCTGTGTCTGAAACTGATCAGTTTCAGAAAACCTTCTGTATCAGACCTGATCGGTCCACCGACCGATCATGACTCACCCTGATCGGTCTGGTGACCGATCAGACATCGTTCTGATCGGACTGGTGACCGATCATGTCAATGCTGATCAGGGAACTCCCAAATCGTTCCCAATGGTGTATGATTACCCCTTAGTCCAATCACCTTTCATCAAATTGTATCAGCTTAATGATCATACTGATACAAACAAATCTGATACAAACTGATTACAATTGAAACATATTTGATCACCCATTGGTACAAACTTGGTACTAAGGGAGCACAAATTTGTTCAAATGGTAAAATATGGGGAGGAATTTCCGAGACCCTTGATTCTCAGAAATGTTTCTGAAACATCAAGTGTTAAAACGAGGTTTGGCTAATCATGTTGATGCAGTCTGACCCTGATTGTTGTTTTGGTATTGACATCGATTTTAGTTTAGGTTGATGATTATGATTATGATTAAGTCCTAATCGGGGATTAGGCACGGAGTGATTGGAAAATCCTAGCTTGGAGGGCTAGGTGTTGAAAAGTCCTAATTCGGAAGGGTTGGGTGAAAAGTCCTAGCTTGGAGGGTTAGGTGAAAAGTCCTAACTTGGAGGGTTAGGTGAAAAGTCCCAACTTGGAGGGTTAGGTGAAAAAGTCCTGGCTTGGAGGGTCAGGTTCTAGCCTGGAGGGCTAGGTTGGATGAAATCCCGGTGAGTGAAGCTGGGTCCTGGTGAGTGAAGCCAGGTGATGGAAATTCCGGTGAGTGAAGTCGGGTCCTGGTGAGTGAAGCCAGGTGATGGAAATCCCGGTGAGTGAAGTCGGGTCCTGGTGAGTGAAGCCAGGTGATTGAAATCCAAGTGAGTGAAGCTAGGTTGAAATCCTAGTGAGTGAAGCCAGGTCCCGGTGAGTGAAGCCGGGTGACCGAAACCCTGGTGAGTGAAGCCAGGTCCTAGCTTGGAGGGCTAGGTTGATGTCCCAGTGAGTGAAGCTGGGCATGGCACGAGTCAGAGAAGGGTTGGAGACTTGTTCTCGTGACTTAGAGTGCATTTGGGCTTGCCTGGATCGGTCTGGTGACCGATCAGGGAAGTTGGCATGGTGCTCCTTCATGGATCGGTCTGGTGACCGATCCAACGATGACTGATCGGTCTGGTGACCGATCAGGGAGCATATAGTTCACCTGCTGCTCTGCTCCGGATCGGTCCGGTAACCGATCAGGGAGCATCCAGTAGGTTTTGGGAACCTTACTGATCTACTCCTGATTGGTCTGGTGACCGATCAGGGATACTGTTCAGATCGGTCTAGTGAACGATCATTTGTCGCAAGGTTCTCACTATCACCGATCAGGATGACTCCTGATCGGTCTGGGAGCAGCCTGATCGGTCTAGTGACCGACCAGGCTGGAGCCTGATTGGTCTGGGGATCGATCTGGAGTGTGCAGTAGAATGCTGGATTGGTCTGGGGACCAATCAGGAGTGTGCAGAAGACTGCTGGATCGGTCTGGTGACCGATCAGGGTCCTTCCTGATCGGTCTGGTGACCGATCAGGAGCAGAACTTTAATTCAAATACGCTGTCAGAAGCTCTGATCGCATCTGTTTTCTCTGCCGATTCACTGATATTGTGTGATATTGTTTGATATTCATTTGCTAAGCTTCTGTTGGAGTGTGCAGGCTTTACAGGGATGATTCAAACATTGGAGGAGAGTCAATGGGAGGCTTTCCATCTAGCAGGTTTGTTTGTTTCCTTGCTTCAGGTCTCAACGGCTTCTGGAGAGCAGCTGGCAATTGACGGAGGCTCAGCTGGAGAGGGTCTTCAGTGGACTGAGTGCTCAGGGAGTCAGGGGGTCAGACTGTGGCTTCAGTGGATGTTGATGGAGAGCCTGATGAGGGGAGTAGAGGCTTAAGACAAAGCAGAGGCAGAGGAGCAACAACAACGAAGATAGACAGAAAACTTGAGGAGTTTGGCTGGGCTGGGTTGTGTGCTCTCTGTGTTTTGTGCTTAAGCGTTCTACTACATCCTTGTGAGCCTTCCTTCTTGTTGTCTCGTGCACTTAACTTCCATCTTACTGAGGTGATTGTGGAGAGGTTGCTCCACCGAGAAGGAGGCTATTTTTATCCGGTGTTCACCGGGGCTTGATCTGCCGACGATCAAGGGATCGCCCACCTTACGGGCATGCCAAGGAGTAGGGGCAAGTTATCCCTGAACCTTGTAAACGATCCTTGTTAGCGATCTTTGGTTTGTATTCTCTGTTTCTGCATTTCTATTAAGTTAGTTTCTCTGCATATGTTTTGTTTCCGCTGCTGCTAACTTAAGTGCAGAGAAAGATCTCAAAGAGAGCTAAGTTAAAGTGTCTGGCTATATTCACCCCCCTCTCTAGCCATCCGAGTTCCAACAAGTGGTATCAGAGCTTGGGGCTCTACTTCAACGGCTTAACATCCGAGAGCTAACAAAGATGGCCATGGGAAGAGAAGGGTTTAGCACCAGCCGACCTCCACTCTTCGACGGCGTTGATTTTCCATACTGCAGGTTGAAGATGGAGTTTTACCTCAAAACCAACCTCAGCATGTGGTTTGCTGTCAAGGAAGGTTTTTCCACTCCTAAAGATGTTGAGGGAAAAGAGATGGACTTCTCAAGTTAGTCAGCAGATCAAATCCGGAGTGGTGAAGCCGATGCGAAAGCGGTGGTAACTTTGCAATGCGGGTTGACCAAGGACCAACTAATCAAGGTTGGTCCCTTCACAAGTGCTAAAGACCTTTGGAACAAAGTCATTGAGCTCCATGAAGGAACCCAAGACACCCGGACTGCCAAGAAGGACCTCCTTCTCAGCCAACTCCAAAATCTGTCCATGAAAGAGGAAAAAACTATAAGTATACTTCATGGTCAGTTTAAAGAGATACTCAACGGTCTCCACTCCATCAATGAAAAGGTAGAAAACCGAGACTTAGTAAGGTATATTCTTAAAGCCTTCCCTAGGAATGCCTTGTGGACATCCATGGTGGATGCCTACAAGGTTTCCAAGGATTTATCTTTTGTTAAGTTAGAAGATCTATTTTGTGAAATGGAACTATATGAAATCTCTAACAAAAATTCAAAAGAGAAGGGTATTGCTTTAGTGGCAGGTGACAACAAGAAGAAGAAGAAGGGGAAGAAGAAGGAGAAGGAAGTCTCTTCATCTTCATCCTCATCCGAGTCCGAGGAGGAGGGCAGCTGGTCTTCTTCCTCCGAGATGGCCAACTTTGTTAGAAGGATGATGAGGAAGAGCCAGCGCCTCAAGGGTAAAGGTAACCCGAGTATAGTTAAAATTGATAAGTCTAATGTTACTTGTTTTGAGTGTAGCAAGAAAGAACATTACAAGGATGAATGTCCAAAGTTAAAGAAGAAGAATGATAAATCAAAGAAGAAAAAGAAGGTCTTGAGGGCCACATGGGATGAATCGTCCTCTAGTTCATCCGAAGAAGAGGAGGAGGAGAAGAACACTCATAACTTTGCCCTCATGGTCATAGAGGATTCAAATAAAGAGGAGAGTGGAGACGAATCAAGCTCCTCAACCGCGCCTTCATCATCTTCGGATGATGAAGAGGTAATCTCTCCCGAGCTAGATAAGTGTTATAGAACCATTGCATGTCTAGCTAGGTTGCTTAAAAAATCCAAGAACAAAGTTAAATTGTTGAAATTGGAAGTAGAAGAATTGAAATCCTCTAGGGTGGAGGATATTAAAGATTTTCATGAGAAATCCTCTAAGGATGAGGATCTTGATAATTTGCTTGTTAAAAATCTTGAGGATGAAAATAAGGGTATGAAGGGTGAAATTGAAAACCTCAAGAATATTCTTGAGAAATTTTCAACAAGTACCAAAACCCTAGATATGATCCTAAACTCACAAAAGGCGGCTTACAACAAAGTTGGTTTGGGTTACCAACCTAAAGAACCTAGTGTCATATCACTAATGTCTAGAATACATTTTGGATCATCAAACAATTCTAGGGTTCAAAAAGGCAAAAAGAAAATTACTAAGGCATGGGTGCCAAAGTCCTTCATTGAAGATTCATTAGGTCCCAAAATTTGGGTACCTAAAACCTCAATATTTAGAATTGTATAAGCATCATTTGAGGGGGAGTATCTATCAACATTGGTTGTTGATAATTGGTGCTCCCAACACATGGTCATTCCTAGTTAGGGATGGGCCTAATATTTCTCAATTCAATGGATGATCATACACTACCCATGAGAAATGGATTTTCTCTCTTGAATTTAGATAATTGGAGTTAGAACCAATGGAAATCATAAAATAGATACATGGAAATTTTTCCCATGTAGTATATTTCATTGGTGTCACTCGAAAATTCTCTCATTTGTATTTGTATACATTTGAGACTATAGTTTATCAAAATTACACCAATATAATTAGGTCTATGGGTAATGAACTTATTAAAGATTTGGGGTTATAAATTCTCCGATTTAATGTATGAATTTTCAATAGAATGGAGAATTAGGGTTCTAAACTTGATACAAACTTAGGATCATGAATTATCGAATTTCATCAAAATTGGTAAATTACCAATAGAACTAAGAATTTGGACTATGGATTGCTTAGGACAATTAGTTTTATTGTTGCTATTTATAGTTTACTGCAATTTATGGTTTATGAAATGCTCTATCTCAAGCCCAAGGTGTCTAATTTCTTGTATGAATTATAGAACATAAATGCATGCTAAAGAACAAGTATGGATACATCAATTAGTATTGATTCAAAAATCACCTTGGAAATTTCACCATACATCAAACTTACAAACTAAGCAAAATTTGGAGATGTGATCATTCATGAAAATTGATGCAACCCTGTTTTCCCATGCTATTTATGATTATGAATTTTATGTTCAAATGGTTGTATGCAAACTTTGGAATCTTGATACAAACATGTTATAAACATACCTTGAACTGAAAAGTCTTAACTTGGAGGGTTAAGTGTGAAAAAGTCCTAGCTTGGAGGGCTAGGTGTGAAAAGTCCTAACTTGGAGGGTTAGGTGTGAAAACGTCCTAGCTTGGAGGGCTAGGTGTGAAAATTCCTAACTTGGAGGGTTAGGTTGGAGGGCTAGGTGTGAAAATTCCTAACTCGGAGGGTTAGGTGATGAAATCCTGGCTTGGAGGGTCAAGTCCTAGCCTGGAGGGCTAGGTTGAAGAAATCCTGGCTTGGAGGGTCAGGTCCTAGCCTGGAGGGCTAGGTTGATGAAATCCCGGGTTGGAGAGCCAGGTCCTAGCTTGGAGGGCTAGGTTGAAGTCCCGGTGAGTGAAACTGGGCACGGAGTCTTGGTCCGGGGGATTAAGAACGAGTCAGAGAAGGGCTGGAAGCTTGTTCTTGTGACTTAGAGTGGATTTGACCTTGCTTGGATCGATCTGGTGACCGATCAGGGGGTTTGGCACGGAGTTCCCTCGTGGATCGGTCTGGTGACCGATCTAGCTATGTCTGATCGGTCTGGTGACCGATCAGGGACATTATTTAGATCGAACTGGTGAACGATCCACGGGATCTCAGAAATCGCTAGGTTCTCCTTATGATTAATCAGGATGACTTCTGATCGGTCAGGAAGCAGCCAGATCGGTCACCAGACCGATCAGGGCACAGCCTGATTGGTCTGGGGACCGATCTGGAGTATGTAGCAGACTGCTGGATAGGTCTGGGGACCGATCTGGAGTGTGCAGCAGACTGCTGGATCGGTCTGGTGACCGATCAGCGTCCTCCCTGATCGGTCTGGGGACCGATCAGGAGCAGAACTTTAATTCAAATACGCTGTCAGAAGCTCTGATCGCGACTGTTTTTTTTTGCCAATTCTCTAATACATTGCTGATTATGTTTGATATGATTTACTAAGCTTCTGTTGATGTGTGCAGGCTTTACAGGGATGGATTCAAACACTCAAGGAGGGTCAATGGGAGGCTTTCCGTTGAGCAGGTTTGGCAGGTTTCCATCGCAGGTTGCAACGGGCGCTGCTGGCAACGGCTGGAAGCTGACCTGGAGCTGGGGCTCGACTGAGGAGAGTTCAGTGAGTCCAGAGGAGGTCAGAGATAGCTGGGCAGTTGCAGCTGGGCAGTTGGGAGCTGAGTGGAGCGTCTGTGACCTGGCGTTTGGGCAGCTGGGTTAAGTGTGGGCTGGCGATGAAGAGAAGGGAGATCTCTAGGGGCAGCAACACTTGATCTATCCTTAGCAATCACTCTGAGTCAAAAGAAAAGCTCTTGCGACAACTTTGATCATCTCTTTGAGCAAGCAACTGTGAATCGTGAGCACTTGGAAGAAGAAACAAGGAGCTTGGCGAGTCCATCAACAAGAAGACACGAAGAGGGAGTTCTTGCGTGAGATTTGTGCTGAGTGGAGCTCGGTGAGGAGTTTGCTTGTGTTCTTTTTGTCCTAAGTGCTCTGTAAGTGTGTATTGTCTCTGTGCTCTTCATTCCATACACTCTTGAGAATATTTGTGTGGAGAGGTTACTCCACCGAGAAGGAGGATTCATCTATCCGAATTTTCCGAGGCTTGATCTGCCGACGATCAAGGGATCGCCCACCTTCCGGGCACGCCAAGGAGTAGGGGCAAGTTATCCCCGAACCTTGTATATCCTCTTGTTAGCGTATTAGGTTTGTTTTTGTTTCTGCATCTTTGTTTTTATTGCTTCCGTTGTGCGCTGTCTAACCCTAAGTGCAGAGAAATACTAGAATTTCAAAAAGATTGTGTCTGGCTACATTCACCCCCCTATAGTCATCCAAGGTCCAACAAGTACAAATTGGATTATTTCTGGTTTTGGTCCTGCTCAATATACTCAAAGCACACTAGTGTAATTTTATGGTCAAGACCAACCACACCTAATTATACTACAACCAACCCGATGGTTTGTCCAATTCCATCTCGACTGTGAGCCTCTACTTATACTAAGCAAGGAACTAATAACATGATCTTCCGTGTGACACGACACACCATGTTATCTGTTGGTGCAGAAAGCACCCAAGTCGAACCTGAGTTTTGATAATGGCAAAAGGGTTCAAAAGTTATGGTATAATGTTTATCTAACATGTTTCTCAAGTGTGCAGGAAAAGTCCTAGCGAAGGAATGCTAGGCACCTGGCGAAGGAATGCCAGGATACAAAGACCTAGCGAAGGACCGTTGGGCACCTAGCGAAGGGCTGCTAGGAGACGAAGACCTAGCGAAGGACTGCTAGGCACCAGGCGAAGGATAGCTTGGTACTGAAGCCCTAGCGAAGGACTGCTAGGCACCAGGTGAAGGACAGCTTGGGATTGAAGACCTGACGAAGGAATGCTAGGCACCGGGCAAAGGACAGCTTGGTATCCAAGACCTGGCCAAGGACCGCTAGGCAAAAGTCCAACCAGAGGAGCCGGTTGGCATCAGGTAAATTCTCCTGAGAGGAGTAGGTGAGGACGCGTTCCCCATCGACGGAACAGTAGGCGTCGGTTCCGGAAACCCGCATTCACGCTCTTCCAACAATCAATCAACTCTTCCAACGACCCCAAGGCTTCCAACAATCAACTCTTCCAACGCATTCACGCTCTTCTGCTCCCGCGCTCGGCTCCGGAAACCTCCCGACTCAAGATACAAGCGCCGACGACGTCCTCCTGCATCAAAAATCCAATCTACATAGGACGTCGATAACGAAGAGCTTTCTTTAATGTTTACATTACTATACTTGTAATTCAATCTTGTAAACTGGTTTTGCGAAAATATAGAATTGCCCGCAGAAAACGGTCAACGACCGTGGGCCTTGGAGTAGGAGCCGACCGCGACTCCGAACCAAGTAAAAAAACTTGGCGTTTGCGTGTTTGATTTAAATTTCCGCTGCGTAATTTCTCTAACTTATTAATCCGAACGTTTTACGATATTCACCCCCCCTCTATCGTTTCTCTCAATCCAACAAGTGGTATCAGAGCGAGGAAGCTCAAATTTGGTGCAACCACCAATTTGAGAATTTTTCGAATTTTTTTTGAAATTTTTTAAAATCTTTTTCTTTTCTTTTCGAAATTTTTCTCGTTAGTCGAGGTTGGTGCAACACCCCTCGATAAATATTTCTTTCTTCATACCACACTACTAATCCATGACCAAGTCTTGGGATATCTCTCTTTTTCTTAAGTTTCAGATAAATGGCCATGCAAGAAGGCTTCAGCACTGCAAGACCACCTCTCTTCAGTGGGGAGGACTTCTCCTACTGGAAGAGTAGAATGGAGGTCCACCTGAAAACTCAAGTGGACATGTGGATAATCATCCAGTCCGGACTGGAGATTCCGGAAAATGCTGAAGGAGTACCTCAAATCTACACAGAGTGGGACACCGCTCTGAAACGGAAAATTGAAGCGGATGCAAAGGCGACCCAGACCCTCCAATGCGGCTTAACAAAAGAAGAGCTGAACCGGGTGGCTCCTTTCAACAGTGCCAAGGAGCTGTGGGGGAAACTGATCGAGCTGCACGAAGGAACATCAGACACTCGGATCAACAAGAGAGATTTGCTCCTAAACAAGCTGTATACAATCAAAATGACCGACAACGAAACAGCAGCTCAGCTTCACGCCCAAATCCAAGAACTAATGAACAGACTGCACACCATCGGTCACAAGGTAGAAAACCGTGACCTAATAAGGTACGCTTTAAATGCTTTCCCAAGAAACACCTTGTAGGCATATATGGTAGATGCATACAAGGTTTCAAGGGACCTCTCAAAAATTAAATTAGATGAATTATTTTTTGAATTAGAATTACATGAGCAGACTAACTGCACCCTGGCCGAGAAAGGCATTGCCTTTATTGCAGGTAAATCTGAAAAGAAATCCAAGAAGAAACCACAACCAACACCTGAGTCTGAATCAGACTCAGACTCTGAAGATGAAAGAGATCGACCAAAGCTGGTCCGACTGGCAAGAAACTACTACAAGGAATTGAAGAACCAAACCAACAGAAGGAAAGCCAGCCGAAGAAAGGATGAACCAGCTGAACCCGCAAATGAAAAGAGCAAGCCCAACGTAACCTGTTACGAGTGCAAGAAGAAGGGCCACTACAAGACCGAATGCCCTAACTTGAAGGAAGCAAAGAAGAAAAGGAAGAAGAAATCACTTTAAGCAATGTGGGATGAGTCCTCCTCCGAAGAAGAAGAAGAGGTCCCACAATCGAACCTACTCGCACTAACCGCCTCAGAAGAAGTCGAGACCAAGTCAGAATCAGAACAGGACGACGGCAGACTGACATTTTCAGAGGACGGCGAAATCAAGGTAAGTGGATTTACTAAAAGTCAATTAAATGAATTAATATCTTATCTTTCTCGAGATTTGGCGAAAGCTAAACTCCGAGTCGAATCCCTCCGACAGGAAGTAAAACTCCTGAAAGAGGGAGCTGACTCTAAACCCTTAACTGAGAAGGTTCAAGAAGCAACCTCTAATCAAGTTGAAAAACTTGAGAAAGAGAATTCCTCACTGAAAACTCAGGTTAAGGATCTTAGATCAGCTTTAGAACGATTCACTTCTGGTTCCAAGGGTCTTGACATGATTCTTGAAAAACAGAAGTCTGTTCTAAATCGATCCGGACTAGGCTATAGAACCAAATCTAGACAAAGATCCTATTTTGCTGTACTGAATCAGTCCAGAAATAAAGTTCAGGCATGGGTACCTAAACTGTACCTGAACAAACTAACTGGATCAAATCAGTATTGGATCCCCAAGGACAAGATTCACATCTTGCCCAACCATTACCGTGGCTTTAGTCCAGGGGGAGCCAAATTAAAAACTATATTTATTGTTAGATAGAATTTAATTCTTGATTACAAATTGCTTGGTTGATTGTTTATTTAATTTCTGCAATTTACCATGATTAGACTTATGAATGGTTAGTGTAAGGACTGAACAAACTTAACTGAAATTTGAGCAACATAGTATTGGGTGGCGGTGAGATGATAGTACGTTAGGGAAACCAATTCTAATAAGGTCAAGTATTCTCTACTTGGTCTCTTTAGACTGGTGAAACTAGCCGAAGCTACCGATCCAAGACCCAAACTAGTTAGACCAGAATTTTTCAAAGATTAATTTTGAAAATGAAATTTCATTAAAAGGCTTTGTCAAGGAAAGGGTTGATGATCCAATAAGGCTACGGCCAAAGAAGGCCTAGTGTCTCGCCAAGACCTGGAAGCCAATTTTTGAAATTCAAATTCAAATTATTTTTTTGTCAAATTCGAATCTACACAAATTTTCAGTTAGTTGTAGATTTAAACATTTTCCTTAAAAATAAATTCAATTGTTTTCAAAATTAATTTAAGTTTTTCAAAATAAATCATAATTTTTCAAAATAACTTTACTTATCAAAACCTATCTCACAAAACCTATAAGGCTAACGTGATTGAAAACCCTAGATTTGGGTGAGACAGACTAGGCAGTGAAAATCAATTTAAGCTATTCCTGACTCTAATTGGATCCAAATCAACAAAACTCTTTATGTGTAGGAACATAATGATTTGGACCAATGGATGTTGGATAGCGGTTGCTCCAGACACATGACTGGAGATAAATTGAAATTCACCAAACTCAAGTTCAAGAACCTAGGCTCAGTGGCATTTGGCAACAATGCTACACTCAAGGTAATTGGGTCAGGTAATATTGAACTTAAATCTGACTTTGTGATTAAGAAAGTTCTTTTGGTTGAAAACTTCAATTTTAACTTGCTTAGCATAAGTCAGTTATGTGATTCTGGTTATATAGTCACCTTCAACAATTCTAACTGCCTGATTAGAAACGTACAAGACTCAGAAATTATGCTTAAGGGCACTAGGAAAAATAATGTTTACACTATAAACCTTCCCCTTGTACCTAAATGCATGTTAACTCAGTTAGAATAATTAAACCTCTGGCATAGGAGACTAGGTCACACCAACCTAAGAATTATTTCAAAAATCACCCAACTTGGCCTAATTAAAGGTATTCCCAAAATTAAAAACCATGAAAACTTAATATGTGAATCATGCAATCAAGGTAAACAAACCAGATCTAATCACAAACTAATTCAATCTGATCTAACTCAAACCACTCTTAAGCTCCTGCACCTTGACCTATTTGATTCACACGGAGCTAAGTCACTAAGCGGAAACCGGTACTGCTTAGTAATAGTTGATGATTACTCAAGGTTTACCTGGGTTAGGTTTCTAAAGACCAAAGATGAAACCCTAAACCTATTTAATGAATTCTGCAAGTTAATTGAAAATCAAAATGATACTAAAATCAAAAGACTTAGGAGTGACCACAGGGGAGAATTCGAAAATCAACGGTTCGAGGAATTCTGTAAGGTAAATGGATATTTACATGAATTTTCATGTCCTAGAACCCCTAACAGAATGGGATAGTCAAAAGAATAAATATAACTCTACAAGAAGCCGCTAGGGCTATGCTCAATGAATTTAACTTAGCCAACCAATATTGGGCAGAAGCAATTAGTACGGCTTGCTACATCCAAAATAGGGTCCTGATTAACAAGCGACACTACAAAACACCCTATGAACTATATTACCATAGACTTCCAAATCTACACTACCTAAGGGTCTTTGGATGTAAAGTCCATATCCTAAACACCAAAGACTACTTAGGAAAATTCCAGTCCAAGTCAACCCCAGACATCTTCCTAGGATATGCAACAACAAGTAGAGCCTATAGGGTTTACAACAACCAAACCAAGAAAATCGAAGAAACAACCAACCTAATATTTGATGAAGAAATTAACTCAAATCCAAATCTAACTTCATCAAACACTGATCAAGAAGTTAATCAACAAATTGGTGAATCCCTAATTGAACCCATAAACGAACTAACTATTGAACCAACTAGTGAGTCAAATGAACCAAGTGTCGAACCAATAATTGAACCAGCTCAAAGAGTTGAATCAAATAGTGAACCAAACCGACCAGCCAGACCTGAGGCTGAACCAAGTTCTAGAAAAACTAAGAAACCCAGACTCAGTCACCCATCCGATCAAATTGTGGGTGATTCAACTCTATGAGTCAAGACTAGATCCTCCTATAGAAACCTTAGTCAAATAGCAATGATTTCAAAAATAGAACCTAAGACTATAGATGAAGCCCTACCTGATCCTGATTGGATCATAGCTATGCAAGAAGAATTAGCCCAATTTGAGAGGAACCAATTCTGGGAACTAGTACCTAAACCTGAAGGCAAATCCATCATTGACACTAAGTGGGTTTTTAGGAATAAGCTAAATGATCAAGGAGAAATAGTCAGAAATAAAGCCCGCTTAGTAGCGAAGGGATTCAGCCAAGTAGAAGGATTAGATTACGACGAAACATATGCCCCAGTAGCTAGACTTGAGTCCATTAGGATGTTACTAGCCTTTGCATCCCATAAAGGATTTAAGCTATACCAAATGGATGTAAAGTCAGCCTTTCTAAATGGATTTATTAAAGAAGAAGTTTATGTAGGACAACCCCCTGGGTTTGAGGACTTAGAAAGACCTGACCACGTTTACAAACTTACTAAAGCACTATATGGACTAAAACAAGCACCTAGGGCCTGGTATGAACGCTTATCAACTTACTTAATTTCTAAAGAATTTAAACAAGGACAAATTGACTCAACCTTATTTATTAAAACCCTAGGAAAAGATATATTTATTGCCCAAATCTACGTAGATGACATAATCTTTGGATCCACCAACTCAAACTTTCTAAAAAAATTTGTTAAGATAATGGAAAATGAATTTGAAATGAGCTTAGTTGGTGAGCTTAACTTTTTCCTAGGCTTACAAATTAAACAAACTAGAGATGGGAAACTATGTCCATCAATCCAAATATGCTAAAGAGTTAATAAAGAAATTTAAAATAGATAACTCTAAAAGCATAAGTACCCCCATGGCTACTAATATAAAAATAGACAGTGACCCTGATGGTAAACCAGTAGACCTTAAAATCTATAGAAGTATGATAGGTAGTCTACTGTACCTTACAGCCAGCAGACCTGACATTCTTTTGCTGTAGGGATGTGCGCTAGATACCAAACCTGTGCTAAGGAAACACACTTAGCAGCCCTAAAAAGAATACTAAGATATGTAAAGGGCACCCTAAATGTAGGGATTGGTATCCTAGAACCTCAACCTTTGATTTGTCAGGATACTCGGGATTCTGACTATGCAGGTTGCAAATTAGATAGAAAGAGCACAAGTAGAAGCTGCCAACTATTAGGACATAGTCTAGTAAGTTGGTGCAGGCAGAAAACAACATGTGTAGCTCTATCCACAACTGAAGCTGAATATGTTGCCTTAGGACAATGTGTAGCACAAGTTCTATGGATGATGCACACTCTTAAGGACTTCCAGCTCAACTACACTCAAACTCAAGTATTCATTGACAATATAAGCTCAATTAATCTAACTATGAACCCAATCCAACATTCCAGAACTAAACACATAGAAGTTAAACATCACTTTGTAAGAGACCACGTAGCCAGGGGTGAAATAGTACTTAAGCATATAGACTCTAAATCCAACTTAGCTGACATATTCACAAAACCCCTACCTGAGTCCGAGTTCAGCTCACTAAGAAGGTAGTTAGGATTATGCTTGGTAGAATAGGCCTAGTCTACTATTGGGTTTCTTACTTAAAATCAGTTTTAATGCAGTGTTTAAATGCTTTTAAAATCAGCTTTTATTCAGTTTTGAAAAGTTTTAAAATAAAGTTTTCGACTTAGTTTTATTTTCAAAACTACCCCTTTTCAAAACTAGGGCTTTTTCACAAATGAACTTAGCCTAGGCCCTAACCCTAGAACTGCATGCACCTATAAATTTAGAAGCCAGCATCTCACAAGCACTTTATGGTATTTTTGATTGATAACCTAGAAAGGGTTGAGATGCTTAGGTCTTTGCCTTAATTCAAGATGCTTTAAGTCAGTGCATCTGCAGTAATTAGGGCACTAAATACAACCTACAAAGTAATCAAGTTAAGTGTCAAGTTAAGAAAATCTAACTTGAACAGCACACTTAACTTGACTAACCCTAGCGAAAACTACTATTTATAACAGTTAGTTAGTAGCCAATTAGGTTAGACAGGTCCCTAAAAGAAAAAATTGAAACTGATTTGGTTTAATTCTTATCACGAATTGGTTCAGTACAGCAAAATCATGCAAGTTATTTTCCTTTATGCAATTTAATTATCCTATTTCTGCCGTATTTATTTGTTTTTGATATACGGCAAAGGGGGAGAGATAGGAAAGGAGAAAGTTTAAAAAAAAATTTCTAAATTTTTTTTTCAAAATTTCAAACTCTATCCTTTATTCAAAAAGTACTAAGTTTTTCAAAGTACTAAGTTTTTCAAAGTACTAAGTTTTTCTAAGTACTTAAGTTTTTCAAAACTTCCCTAAGTACTTATGTTTTTCAAAACTTCCTAAGTACTTAGTTTTTCAAACTTCCCTAAGTACTTATGTTTCTCAAACTTTCATAAAGTACTAAGTT
>JAGFNQ010000282.1:47141-132167 GCA_024364735.1 Boesenbergia rotunda | reverse complement strand
TTCGTAGTCTACATATATAGATCGAGTGCTAGAAAGGTTTAGCATGTCGGAATCCAAGAAAGGTTACCTTCCCATCAGGCATGGTATCAACCTTTTGAAGTCTATGTGTCCGTGCACAAAAGATGAGAGGATTTGCATGAGTAAGATTCCTTATGCATCCGCGATAGGATCTATCATGAATGCTATGTTATGTACTAGGCCCGATGTATTGTATGCTCTGAGCGTCACAAGAAGATACCAGTCTGATCCAGGAATGGATCATTGGGCGGCTGTCAAGACAAACCTCAAGTACTTAAGAAACACTAAGGATGCGTTCCTAATATATGGAGAAGGTGATATGGTAATACGTGGGTATACAGATGCCAATTTCCAGACAGATAAGGATGACTCCAAATCTCAGTCCAGATATGTATTTATTTTGAATGAAGGCGCAATAAGTTGGAAGAGTTCTAAGCAAGACACCGTAGCAGATTCTACCATGGAAGCGGAATATATTGCAGCTTCGGAAGCAGCAAAGGAAGCAGTCTGGATCAAGAAGTTTGTCTCAGAACTTGGTGTGGTTCCAACCATTGATGAAGCAATACCGGTTTACTGCGACAACAATGGAGCTATTGCACAAGCGAAGGAACCAAGGTCTCATCAGCGATCCAAACATGTGCTTCGCCGCTATCATCTGATCAGAGAGATTATAAGTAGGAATGATATAGAAATTGTGAAAATTCCCACTGAAAGGAATTTAGCGGATCCTTTAACTAAGGCCTTGCCTTAAAGCAAGTTTGAGGGTTATGTTAGAGCCTATGGTATTGGGTACCGTAGCGATTGACATTAGGCCAAGTGGGAGTTTGTTAGTGATATGAGAGAAGTGTCCTAAGGCAATCGTCATATGATTGTAATCATTTATTTTAATAAATGAATATTCACTATTTGAGTATACATGTTTGTGTATTTGATTGAGATCTTAAACTCATTTACTGAATGTCCGCAATATAATTCACTGCATGAAAGAATTTGAGATGAATTCACAATTAGTGATTATCTCTACATGTGCAATTGTGAAGTATTGAAATTATCCCGAGTCGATGAATTGATAAATACGGACACTATCAATTCTGTTGAGACTAGCATGGGTTATTCTCTAATCTGCTGATTGTCACTGGCTGGTGACATTGAGATGTCCAGAGATATACATGAATGCTAGTTAAGGGAACTAGTTCATTGGAGTGACTGGCTGTAAAACTCATATGGTAGTCTACATATAGATATGTCAGTGAAGTTCTTACTGCAGCTTAAGTGCGATGTTCCTTTGACTTGCGGTGTTCAAGTCATCTTGGTTATAGAGACTTATACTTTGACATCTTAAGCAAGCATCTCCTTGGAGGTGTGGACCTAGGATGATTGGGTATAAGCAGAAGTGCCCGAAGATGTTTGAACAGCCTACAAGGATTCACCACTCCTTGCGAGGAGATGAATACCCGAGGCCTATCGTCGGATTGTTACTCGAAGCCTCTGGCCAGAGCATGATATGTTCAGAGTATGAATATCTTAAATACATAAGAGTAATTAGAATCCGTAGGACGAGAAAACGTTACTTGGGCTAGGTGTGACGTAGTCAGCTTAGTGGGGACTGACACACATAGACCATGTCCTGAACCAAGTGGGTATAAGATGGTGAAGGGAATGAGGCATGATTCATTAGAGCTGCTGAAGGGTTTCAGAATTGTTTCTGAGGTCAACCGTTGATCTTTCGATTAATTGGGGATCATGATGTACTACTAGGTGCCACTCATGATCGTTCTATAATTGATTAATTATAGACGGCCAACATAAATCGAAAGCCTATTTAGTCACACACACTACGAGTAATCCTAGGGATTTAAAACGAGTTGAAAATTGGATTTTCCAATCAAGGGAGATTATGTTTTGTTGAGCCAAACGATAAGTCGAATCTCAATTTTTCAGTGATGCATCAGAAGCGTAAAATGGCTAAGTCTTTTGAAGACTTAATAGATGAATTATATAAGTTTAATTCATTGGGGCTTGGCTTGGATGGGCCGGCCAAAGAGGGTCTCCATCCACTTTGCTTCGCCGGCCACAACAAAGGGAGAGAACCAAGTTTTTGGTTCAATTTATAAAATAAACCAAGTGTGGTTTGTTTTATAAAATTATGGATGATATAAATTTTTTATATAATAAACCAAGATTTGGTTTATTTTTCATGGAAATTAAAATGAACCATGGATTGGTTTATTTTATAAAATCAATCATGGATTGATTTACCATGATAAGGAAATTTATTCCATAAGAGAGAAGAGACTTGATTGATTTTTATCATGAATTAAAATATGATTTTAACCATGATATAAAATCAAACATGGCATGATGGAATAAGTTATTCCATATTTGAGAGGCTTGATGGTTGAGATGCCACTATATAAACGACCCAAGGCAAGGCTTGGGTGTGAATCATAGAGATGAAGGCATAGGCTCTCTCCCTCTCTTTCTCTCCTTCTCTTCTCCCCTTCTTGTCGTGCGCCAACCAGCCCCAAGAATGAGCACCAGCCAGCCATCCTTTTATGGTTAGTCTTTCGACTTCTCTCTTGCTTTTTCTCGCCGCGTTCTCGGAGAATCTACTAGTTCTCGAGAACACGAAACTCATGGCTTTGCGAAGTCATCCCGAAGATACTCGGTGTGGACGCGAATAGAGGTGGAACTTCCAAGGGACGCTTACGGTTAGATCTCGTCCCTTCATTCAGGTTACGCGAGGTAATATGTAAATTAGTTTATGTTTCTGCAAAAAATTTAAATATATGATCATGTCTTCACAAGATAAAATTGCATGCTCAGATGTGTGGTTAAATGATTTAGAGAAATTATTTATGCTAAACCTTCCGCTGCACGTAATTAATTTTAAAATTATGAACCTGCATCTATGTCAACATGTACCCGGACCCAACACTGCAGAGGAGCGTCTGTGGCAGCGCAGGTTAAGAGATGAGATGAAAAGTGGTGAAGGGAAGTTCTCCACCATCGAAAGCTTGGCTCTATCACTTGTACGATTACTCTGATCTGCTGATCCATTGTTTGTGAAGCAACCTGCTGTTACTTGAGCACTTGGGAAGAAGAAACAAGAAGCTTGGTGAGTCCATCAGCAAGAAGACACGAAGAAGGGAGTTCTTGCGTGAGATCTGTGCTGAGTGGAGCTCGGTGAGAAGTTTGCTTGTGTTCTTACGGTTCTAAGTGTTCAGTAAGGCTTCTTCTTGTGTTTCCTATACTTAATACTTCATTCATCTTGAAACGCTATGGAGAGGTTTCTCCACTGAGAAGGAGGTTTCTTTCTATCCAGATTTTCCGGGGTTTGATCTGCCGACAATCAAGAGATCGCCCACCTTAAGGGCACGCCAAGGAGTAGGAGCAAGTTATCCCCGAACCTTGTAAATCCTCTTTGTTACCGTTTTCGTTTGTCTTTCATTTCTGCACTTTGTTTTTGTTGTCTTGCTTCCGCTGTCTACTAACATTCAAGTGCAGAAGTGTAAAAGCGAAAGAAGTTTTGTGTCTGGCTACATTCACCCCCCTCTCTAGCCATCCAAGTTCCAACACTGTGTACCCTTAGCGTCCGCTTCTATTTTCTTCTTGAGTGGTGCGTCCCATTCTGAATATCCTTGAACTTCACCTTGTGAGTTCTTAGGGATTTCTAGTCTAGACTAGATTATAATCCACATATCCACCTGAGTTTTCAGGTTGACCTCCATTCTACTCTTCGATTAGGAGAAATCTTCTCCTGAGAACAGAGGTGGTCGTGCAGTGTTGTAGCCTTCTTGCATGGCCATGGAAAAACCTGAAAATGTTCACAAACAAAAACCTATTCCAAGACTTGGTCTAGGATTAATAGTGCAGTATAATTAAAACGAGAATAATAAAGGAAATTTCGAGTGGTGTTGCACCAACCTCAAAAAACGAAAATCTTACGAACGAAATTAACAATTAAATATGAAAAACTTGCTCGGTTGATGGTTTCACCAGGATTGAGCAACTTGGCTTTGATACCACTTGTGGGATGATTGTAAACAATAGAGGGGGGGGGGAGAATATTGACGACCTGAATTTTTCGGAAAAGAGAGAATACGTAGCGGAAATTAAATCAATGCTAACACCATTTCTTTTTTACTTGGTTTAGAGACTGTAACAGCTCCTACTCCAAGGCCCACGATCCTTGTCCGTTTTCGATGGGAAATTCTATAGTTCAAAAATTTTATACAAGTGAATGATTTAAATACTGAATTAAATAATAACTTCAATTATACCGACGACACTGAGGAAATGGTGAAGACTCTCGAGCAACATGTTGTCGATCTAGATCATTATCATCGCGAGAAACTGGAGCGTGGAAGAATGACGGAGCATGTTTGAGTGCTTAAGTTGGAAAATAGTTGTTCTGAAGCACAGAAGAATGACGGAGCATGTTCATATAGCCTTCTTGAGCACCTAATAAGGTCCAGGGCGCCTACCACGTCATCTAAAACTGGCGCATGATTATACGCAGACTTGGCCAAACCTTTTCTCTGGTCTTGGGCCTCTGGGACTGCTTGTAGGTATGGCTTGGCGGTTTCCAAGACAACCACGTGGTTGTATCTGAGAGACCTCTCTATGGCTATAGATTAAAAAATTTAATCCGAATAGAGACCTATCCTTCTAATGACCGACTCGTCGTCGTGTTGATTAATCCAAGCTACAACATAGCCAAAACCAAGGTTAAGGCCTTGTAACTTTCCGGATTAATTAACCACGGAAAAGATGACGATTTGGATCGCCGATTTTTGTGTTTATCTTCGGGGTCCAGTTAGTTAATTATTAACCATGATATCAAATCAAAATAATAAACTAACTTATATAAAATGACAAGGCAAAGCAACATAGCACAATTAAAACATGCGATAAGAAAAACGAAGCTCGGGTGAAATATAGCTCGCCGTTTACCTCGTAATCTTCTATCTTATGACCCTCCCCTCCTGGACGTTGAGTGGGCGACGAGCTACCAAGATGCGGAGTCACCAAGGCCCTTGAATCAATCCCTTCTCTTCTCCCTTTGCTTTGCATAAAACGCCAAACCCAAGATCTAGGGTTTGGCTTGCCGCTGGTACTCCTTCAAGAAGGAGATGGTGAAGCCGAGAAGATGAGATCTTCTCCATCACCACAACCCATGTAAACCTATCTATCGTCTTCCTATCTCACAGCCGGTGATTGATAACCGTTTCAGTCGTGTCACGATTTCAAATACAATTAAGAGTATCGAACACCTCTACACTAATGTAGCATAGAGTAACTCGAGTCGTCTCCCAACGAATGTAGTTGGTACATGATAAATCTCAGGATCGTATGTTATTGCTTTTGAGTTTTTGATATCAAACTGGGGTTTGGATTTGAACGTTAAGACTACAAAAAGAAATAGCAAAGCAGGTATGAAATCTAGTTCTAATTAAGGAACGACAATGCAGATAAGGAAATCTAATTTAACCTAACTACAATTGCAGCAAAGAAAAGACAATATGAAAGAAGCATTCAAGAAATAAAGCATCAATGAAACATAGACATGAAGCAAAACCTACAACATTAAAGAAATCTAATTTGACCTAACTTAATTGCAGGTAATGAAGTACAAGAACATAATGCAAGTAAAAGAGACAAGACAAACAGGAATTAAACAAAACCAGATACATGAAATTAAACCTAACTATAGAAATATTTTGTCGAACAACTTGTAAGCAATATCTAAAATGACCTAAGTGTGTGCCATTTGGAAATATAAGAGATCAAATTTGATACAAACATCAACAACCACATTCGACAATCAACAAGCATTACATACCAACTCAACTTAATGAAACTAATTAAACGATCTGAACCCAATCTGATGAAAAATTTCTGTGAGAAGCTGCTGAATAAATGTTGTGAAGAAATGTGGTTGCCGGCTGTGAAGAAATTGCTGAAACTGAATTGCTGAAACTGAATTGCTGGAAGGGATGAATTGCTGGGAAGACAATGCTATGAAGGAAGGAACTGTGGGGATTGGAAATGTGAAGAAGCTGTGAAGAAACTGTGAAGAAATCTGCTGCTATAAAGAATTCCTGGAATTGTAAGGATCTGATGGCGTGCGGTGGAGGAAGATGGCCGATCGTTTCCTCTCAACCGGAGAGGAAGCTGGTGAAGGAGATGGTCGACTAGGGCTCGAACCCCGGTCCCTAGCTCGTGCGATGGCGTGCGGTTGGTGGCTACGGTGGAGAATCCTCTTTGAACCCAAAAGAAGAGATGGAGTGGGAAGTCAGAAAACCGGGCGGCGGCTGTGGAGATGCGAACCGCCGGCGGTGAGGGTGGAGAGGATGAATCGCAGTCGCCTGTGTGTGATCCCCCGATCCCCTAGATGATCGATCAAGAAGCCCCTTTTGTGATTTTTCCTCAGCCTTCGGTTCGGTCCAGTCAGCCAGCTTCAGCGGTTCGACTCAGCAGTTCGGTTCGATCCAGCCTTGGTTCAGCCAGCAGACCAGCCTTGGGTGCAACCCAGAAGCTACGTTCTGTTAAACAGATCAGGTTTTAGCCTAGCTCTGGTCTAGCAGATTGAGTCCAGTCAACCAAGCCAGAGTTCACAGCTCAGAAGAGAATTAGCAATGGACGGCTTAGATCGATTTAGCTTCATCCAACGGTCAGATCTCTTCAGATCTGAACCAAACTCCACAGATCCCAATCAATGGTCCTGATCTACCTGTCCCTAGCTTGGATTTACTAGATCAGTGGCGGATGGTCCAGATCTTCCCTTTTCTTGAATGGATGGTCTAGAACATCTTGAGCTTGATCCAATGGTCAGATTACTTCTGATTTGGTTGAAATTTTCAAATCATGATCTATGGTCATGATTGACTCTATCTTAAACTTGGATTGGCCAGATGTTGACCGATGGCTCAGATCTAGCCGTTTCTGGAATGGACGACTCTTATTAATCCAATGCTTGATCCCTTTGATCTGGATCCAATGCTGACTCAAGTCTGACCCGATTTGATCTAGGTCCATGATCATTTGAAGCCTACAAAATGATATTCAAATTTAGTGCCAAAAATATCCCAAATATACAATGATTTGAATTAAAAGACAGCATAGAGGAAATCCATGAAACCTACTACAATTGCAAACTTAAGCATATAAAATGTAGATCAAACATGGATTTTTAGAGCCTAAAATAATCAACAGAATGGTGGTTATCAAACTTCCCCACACTTACTCTTGGGCGTCACGCACAAGTCAACTAGTAAACTAAGGATGTATCCCCCTAGATTATTCTCAATCATAGTTAGAAGCAATTGAAAGGAAATTACCTAGGGTTGTTAATTCTCAAAAATCTAAGCTTAATGGACTAGAGACTTGTCCTTAAATCAACAACTTAGTATTTTCATCCTTCATGATTCATTGAGATGAATTTAACTCACTAGGCCTTTCAAGGGATGTTCTAAAGTGGCTCTCTTCCTAAGTTCTACATTTTTGATGAAAAGTGGAGCTCTCTCCAACACAACCATGGTTTTTGCACTACCATAGGCTTGCTTATTATCTACTCTCCACCAATATTCATGAATTGGATCCACACCTACAAATGCTTATTCAAACAAGTTAAAGAAGATATATGCAATGATAGAGATGAAATAGAAAATTGAAAGATTTGATACTTATGACTCACGATAAAGAAAATAAAGAATATGATATGACAAAAAGATATGGCAAAGCAAAGAAAATAATATGATAAGGAAGCATGGAGAAGAAATATAGTATGATAAGAAAATATGGAAAAATTAGGGAAAGTGAAAAACTTGGACACTCAAAAATGTATCCCAATGCATTTTGCCCATTTCTTTTGAAAAATGCATCCCAACTTCAAATTCAAAATCTAACCTTGATTTCCACTTCATATTTTTCTTTTCTTTTCTTCTGTTTTCTATTTTCAACTTCTTTTTTTTTTCAATGATTCAACTTTTTTTTCAATGATTCAACTACTCCATAGCTTCACTTCTTCATGTCTTGGAGCTTTTCATGGTAATTGAGATCTAAGTGCTCCACTTATACACTTTTAGCTCTTGTAACCCACTTGCCACATTTTTACTTGTTAGTTGCCAAAAAAACTTCAATTGTCCTCAAAATAATTTGATAATATGCTTGCATACTCCCCCACACTTAAACTTTTGTCCGTCTCGGGCAATATAACACTAAGAAACATTAAGGTATCCAAGTCCATGCAAAATATTATGATGAACATGAAAAAGAGGGAAAAGAAATATGGACTAAGAGTGTATCAACAAGAAAATTGCAAAAATGATATAAGAAAAGAAACAAAGTGATTTACCTCTATAAATGTGGTCCAATCATAGAAATATAGCTTTGAAAGAACCTAAGCAAGTTCTAGAGTACAATCACATGTGTGTATCACAAAAATTTGGACAATTCCTCACTAGGTAAAAAGAATTCATCTCAATTCATCAATTTAGAATCCAATACTAAGAAGTACTCAAGCAACCAAGAATTTTCATCCAATGACTCAAATCTTAAGTTTGAACAACCAAATTTAATTTACTTTTAAAGGACTCTAAAACGATATAAGAAAATCTAGATGGATACATTTATTCCTAATCATGCAAGAAGTAAAATGCCAAAAGGAATAAAATGATATCTACAATGACTTTTATGCATTCTACTCTACGCAAACATTTATTAACAAGAACATCACTCAACAGGAAACATTTATTGCATTAACAACTATAAAATGATATTTGCAATGACATAAGAGTGTGAGAAAGTTAAATACTCCCCTTCAAATTGGGTAAAGAGCACAGAGCATCCATCTTGGGAGAACTATCCTCAAGTAGTCAATCTCGTAGTGCACGGATTTCTCCCTTGACAATTTAGCACAAACATCTTTGTGGGGGTAGATAATTAAAAATCAAAGTGAACTCGACCCCTCCCACTGCATGGCCTCTAGAAGTCCTTCCGAGAGGTTGTACGCTATTAAGTTTCAGTACCCATTCTAGAAGCCTTCGACAACCTGCAAAACCTTGTAATACCTCTCTCAAGCGTGCAGGGTAAGAAAGAAGTGTAATACCATCAATGTAACGCCCGCTTTTTTTTTCCATATGCGGCGTTACGTTAACATACTTAGGGCATGTAGACATCATAAGGCAGCGGAATAACTTTAACTTATACATGCCCTATTACCATTCTTAACATAATGACATGGAAACTCGGCATAATGACTTCATACTTAAACATCATATCGTGTCATACTTAACATCACATCATAGAGTTCCATAAGTCATTATTCAAGCATATAAGTGACCAAAATAAAGTTCTATCATAAACGGTAAACATAGGGTTTCCTGGGCCAAGTCACTACCACACACATGCGTTCCTGCCCTCCTGCTGCTTCCATCATTGTCCCCTTGAATGATCTACGGTATAAGGAAATAAGATTATAAGCACACAGGCTTAGTAAGACTCTTTCCTACTCACAAAAACCATTCATCATCTTATAATGAGCACATGAAATATTAACATACTTGGTGCTCTACTTAGAACATAACATCTTGAATCACTGATCATATACATAGCATGGCATGAACATAAACGTAAGCGAACATTCTAACATGGCATAAGACATGGCATAACGTAAACATAGTAAACATTCTAAGCATGGAATACTACGTGGCATGAACATAAGCATGATAACATTCTAAGCATAGCATACTACGTGGCATGAACATAAGCATGATAACATTCTAAGCATGGCATACTATATGGCATAAGTATAAACATAATAAACATTCCTAGCATGGCATAATACATGGTATATTCATAACATAATAAACATTCCTATCATAGCATAATACATGGTATAAGCATCACATAATAAACATTCCTAGCATAACATAATACATGGTATATTCATAACATAATAAACATTCCTATCATAGCATATGAGCGTCTTCTTAGCATAATCATGACATAGATTAATTACTTTCATGCATCTTTTCTTAACATAAAGCATAAGCATAAACATTATTAGCATAGCATAATGCATAAGATGAATGAATGCATGAGTGGAATGCATATACATAAGGATGCTTAACTTTTAAAACATACTTTTAAATGCTTAAACATAATCATCATATCATTGGGCCCTGGCTTGTACCACATACATACATCATAAGCGTGCATCCCTAAGTAAATACGAGGTAGCTAGCCTCGACCTACTAGGGTAAGGACAGCATAGTCGGTAGTCCCCGAACCGAGGCGTTCTTAAGGTGCCCATCCCTGTTGCACAGCTTCGGTAGTGCCAGAACCGTGGACAGCATAGTCGGTAGTCCAGAATCGGGGCGTTCTTAAGGTGCCCATCCCTTGGACCCATACTTCGGTCCGGTACAAGCCCATTCATAAAGTAAAATACTTTACATGCTTCATCATTCATAAGACATTCATGGCATCTTTAACATAGCATAACTTGTTACGGCTCCGCCCATCTACCGGCCCATTTACCGGTCCTCACGACCATCGTACCATCGACCATCGACCGTGCCGTTTAGCATATTTATGCCTTAAAGACATAAGCATCATCTTTCATTCATAACATGGCATGCATCTTCTTTCATAAAACATGGCATGCATCATCATTCATAAAACATGGCATTCATCATTCTTATCATGAACATAAACGTAACATACTTATCATGGCATCATTCTTATCATGAACATAAACATAACATACTTATCGTGGCATCATTCTTATCATGAACATAAACCTAACATACTTATCGTGGCATCATTCTTATCATGAACATAAACCTAACATACTTATCGTGGCATCATTCTTATCATGAACATAAACCTAACATACTTATCATGGCATTATTCATAACATGAACATACACAATAACATAGCATGGTTCTTAACATAACATGAGCATATAACATAGCATGGTTCTCTACATAACATAAGCATACATAGGTAGGACTTCCATACACATGCTACCTACCATCCAAGTGCATGGCATAAAACATGAGACATTCATAAATAACCTTATTAAGCATGGCATCCAATCATAACCCTAAAACATGAAATATAACACATGGTGCTTAAACATTAGGGTTATAGGTACATGATTTCTACCACATGCTTGAACCTATCCATATAAATAATTTATGGTAAGCATAAACCATCATTCTTTAAACCCTAACTCCACCCCAAACCCTAGATGCATGGCTTGGCCAAAACCTATAGGTGGAGTTCCATCAATTCCATAAACATGTACAATAGCATTAGGTAAAGGAACAACCATACATCATCTACGAGACCATAGGAAGCCATTGGGGCTCTTGATTAGGGTTAACCCTAACCTTTGGCCCACCTTCCTAGGGCTGGCTGAAACATGTAAGGCCATGGGGGCATGGAAAAATTCCATTAAAATCCCCAATCAATCATTAAACATCAACTATACCTTACCATAGGGGCCATTGGGGCCCTTACTTAAAGTAAATCCTAACTTTTACCCTATTAGCACCCCTTGGCCGAAACTCATAAGGTCTCTAGGCCATGTGAAAGATCACATAATCATCCTCCATCTCTCTCATATCATGATAATACATAAAACACATACTTGGAGTTTTAGACCCAACCCTACCCAAGGGTTCTTGTAGTTGGCCGAAACTTTAGGGGGTCCTAGGGTACCCCAAAAATTCTCAAAAATTATATTTAATCTCTAAACATCATAAGAGCACATTAGACAACATGATTTAGATTTTTATCATCATTATAGACCAAGAACCCATGGTGACCGAAACCTATAAGGTTAGGTTCATGGGTTTTCTTTGGTTTTCCAACATAACATCATATACAAGACTTTCATATCATGTTAATCTTCAAGAAAAGCCATTATACAACAGGTGAGGGAGACTTACCTTGGTTGATCTTGAGTATTGTAACGATCCGGAAAATTCTCTTAATATTTTTTGAAAATATCGAGCATGTCTAGATAATTTTTCGAAGGACCTAGAGGTATTAATACGAACTTTGGCCTAGAAAATCCATGTTTTCTCATTTAAATTGAGAAAACTAAGTACTAATGGGCCTTATGTGGCTTTTTAGTACCATGATTCTAGGTGGATTTAGGTAATAATTAGTATAAATATAAATAGGATTTAATTAGACATATTAGCATGATTATGGGTAAGTCTTAGCCTAATTTTTCCTATTCTAATGGAGAAATTAGGTACTAATGAGCTTTAAATGGGGTCCAAAAATGGGTATTAATTAGGTAAAATTTATATAAATATAAAAGAATTTTATTTAGGAATATTAGTATAATTATGGGTGATTTTAGGGGGATTTTTGGAATTTAGGAAAAATAAAAATAATAAAATAAATGAAATAAAAAAATAAAATAAAAATAAAGGTGCATGAGCCAAGGATTGAACCTTGGACCTCTTGGACAACCATGCATGCTTTAACCAACTCACCTAGCAAGGGATTTCTATTGGGAAATGAAATAGAGTTTGGCTAAGGCTTAAGGGAAGATGAGGAGTCATGAAGAGACTCTTCATTTGCCTTCTTAAAGGGGCTATAAAGAGAGGGTTTGGGGGGTTACTTCTCTTCCTCTATCAAGTCACCTTCTCCCCTCCTCCTTCTTCATTCTTGCCGAACACCAAGAAGGGGTTTCCCCTTGGAAAAACTCTACATCTCCAAGATCTAGGTTCCTTCCAAGGCTACAAGGGCAAGGAGGGATCAAGGGTCAAGAGCTCTACAAGTTCTTTCTCTTTTAAGGTCTAAAAATCATGAAATCCCAATGTAAGACTCCCTCACCTGTGGTATATTAGATATTTATGATTTTCTATGATTTTTAGCATATTATAAAGGTTGGTTTGAGATTTAAGTTGAAAGGAAAGAAAATCAAGAACCCTAGCCTAAGGGGGTTTCGGCCCTAGCATCTTTTGGGTCCAAAATGATGCTATAAATCCTAGTTATGTTTTCTAATATGCTATCATGATGTTTAGAGGTTAAATATAATTTTAGGGAATTTTTGGGGTACCCTAGGGCCCCCTAGGGTTTTCGGCCAACCCATGAACTCATGGGTAGAGTTAAATCCAAACCCCCAAGTATATGTGTTGTGTATTAACATGATATAAGGGAGATTAAGGGTGACTTATGGGACCTTTTTCAAGGCTTTGTGACCCCACAAGATTCGGCCAAGATGGATGGTAGGGCAAAAGTTAGGGCTTTCCCGAAGTAAGGGCCCTAATAGCCCCTATGGTATGTTATGGTTGATGTTTAATGGTTGATTGGGGATTTTAATGAAATTTTTCCATACACCCATGCCCTTGTAGGTTTCGTCCAGTCCTAGTAAGGGGGGCTAAGGATTAGGGTTAACCCTAATCATGAGCCCTAAGGGCTCCCTATGGTCTTATAGGCAATGTATGGATGTTCCTTTACCTTGTGCCATCTTATATGTTTATGGGAGTGATGGAAACCTTCCATGTAGGTTTCGGCCAAGGCTAGGTAATTAGGGTTAGATGGAGTTAAGATTTGAAGAATGATGGTTTATAGTTCATTATGAAGAATACATAAGGGTTCAAGCATGTGGTAGGAATTTAAGTTACCTATAACCCTAACCTTAAGTACCATGTTTATGTATGTATGCTTATGATTTGGATGTCATGCCTAATAGGGTTATTTATGAATGTCTTATGTTCCATGTCTTGCACTTGGATAGTAGGAATCATGTTTATGGAAGTCCTACCTATGAATACTTATGTTATGTTAAGAACCATGTGATGTTATATGTTCATGCTATGTTAAGAACCATGCTATGTTAGGTGTTCATGCTATGTTAAGAACCATGCTATGCTATATGTTCATGTTATGTTAAGAACCATGTTATGTTATGTTTATTATGTTAAGAACCATGTGATGTTATATGTTCATGCTATGTTAAGAACCATGCTATGTTAGGTGTTCATGCTATGTTAAGAACCATGCTATGTTATATGTTCATGTTATGATAAGAACCATGTTATGTTATGTTTATGATAAAAATGATGCATGCCACGTTATTATGAATAAGGATGCATGCCATGTTATGAATAATGATGCAAGCCATGTTAATGAATAAGGATGCATGCCATGTTATGAATAATGATGCATGCCATGTTATGAATAATGATGCATGCCATGTTATCAATAAAGATGCATGCCATGTTTATGAAGAAGGATAATGCTCATGCCTTCCAGGCATCATGATGATCAAGCATGTTTTAAGTCATGCTTCATGTAACCAAGTTATGCCATGTTTAAACATGCCATGAATGTCTTATGAATGATGAAGCATGTAAAGTATTTTACTTTATGAATGGGGCTTGTACCGGACCGAAGTATGGGTCCAAGGGATGGGCACCTTAAGAACGCCCCGGTTCTGGACTACCGAAGCTGTCCACGGTTCTGGCACTACCGAAGCTGTGCAACAGGGATGGGCACCTTAAGAACGCCCCGGTTCGAGGACTACCGACTATGCTGTTCTTACCCTAGTAGGTTGAGGCTAGCTACCTTGTATTTACTTAGGGATGCGCGCCATGATGTATGTATGTGGTACAAGCCGGGGACCCCAACAATGTGATGATTATGTTTAAGTATTTAAAAGTATGTTTTTAAAAGTTAGGCATATATATATATATATATATATATATATATATATATATATATATATATATATATATATATATATATATATATACATATGCATTCCACCCACGCATTCATTCATGTTATGCATTATGCTATGATGATGATGACTTATGTTTATGGTTCATGTTAAGAAATGGGTATGATAGAAAATGATTTATGCCATGATTATGCTAAGAAGATGCCCATATGCTATAATGGAAAATATGCCCATGATATGCTAGATAGGTTGGGCTATAATGGAAAATATGCTTATGTTTATGTTTATACCATGTTCCATGCCATGTTAAGAATGTCTAATGATGAGTATGTTTATACCATGCTTTATGCTATGATAGGAATGTTTAATTATGTTTATGCTTATGTTTATGCTTTATGCAATGATAGGAATGTTTAGTTACATTTATGGTTCTGCCATGTAAAGTTTAAGTAGGTTTATGTTTATGTTTCATGTTTAAGACTAAATGATGATTATGTTTCATATGATTATGAATGAACGGCGAATGGTTTTAGTGAGTAGGAAAGAGTCTTACTATGCCTGTGTGCTTATAGTCTTTTTCCTTATACCGCATATCATGCAAGGGGACAATGAGGAAGCAGCAGGAGGGCAAGAACGTATGTGTGTGATAGTGACTTGGCCCAGGAAACCAAATGTTTACCGTTTATACTAGAACTTTACTTTTGATATTTCTATGCTCGAATAATGACTCATGGAACTTTATGTTATGATGTTAAGCATGATATGATAAGATGTTTAAGTATAAAGTCAATATGCCAAGTTTCCATGACATTATGTTAAGAATGGTAGTAGGGGGCATGTAAGTGTAAAGTTAAAGTTATTCCGCTGCAGTATGATGTTACATGCCCTAAGTATGTTAGCGTAACGCCGCTTTAGGGAAAAAAAAGCGGGCGTTACAACTATAGACCTTAGATTTGGAAGAAGGATGAAGATCTTGTTGCCTCTTGACCACCCCTAGCCCTTGTACCCTTGTAAAAGCCTTAGATCTTGGAGATGGAGCCTTAGGAGAACTTTTTCCAAGGGAGAACCCTCTCCTTGGGTTTCGGCTAGAATGAGGAAGGAGGAAGAAAGAAACTCCCATTCCCCCTCTTTATAACACATTAAGGAGGGTAAGTGAAGAGTCATGGTGTCTCTTCATCTTCCCTTAAGCCTTAACCAAACTCCATTTCATTCCCTCATAACATTCTCTTTCTAGGTGAGTTGGTTAGAGCATGCATGGGTGTAGAAGAGGTCCAAGGTTCAAATCCTTGGTGCATGCTCAAATTTTTTTTTCCATTTATTTTATTTTATTTTTCTATTATTCTAAAAATCCCTTAAAAATTATCCCATAATTATGTTAATATTTCCCATTAAAATACCTTTATATTTTTATTACTTTTTACCTAAAATTCTCCAATAATCATGGTACTAAAAAGCCCATCTAAGGCCCATTAGTGCCTATTTTCTCAATTTAAATGGAAAAACATGGATTTCTAGATTAAAATTCATGTTAATATTCCTCATTAAACCCCTTTATATTTATATTAATTTTTACCTAAAATCCACCAAAAATTATGGTACTAAAAAGCCCATATAAGGCCCATTAGTGCCTAGTTTTCTCAATTTAAATGAGAAAACATGGATTTCTAGGCCAAAGTTCGTATTAATATTTCTAGGTCCTTCGGAAAATTATCTAGACATGCTCAATATTTTAAAGAAAATATTAAGAGAATTTTCCGGATCGTTACAATCAATCTCTATATAAAAAGAATCGAGGTATGCATCAAATCCAATGAAATCTATCTTGGGTACCTCTATTAGTTTTTCACCGTCAATATCTGCATAAGATGTGTCCAGTAATTCATCAGAACAAATAACATCAACACTAGGTACCTCAATGGAATTTTCACAATCAATTTCTAAATAAGATGTAGCAAGACATGCATCACAACCAATAAAATTAGCATTGGGTACCTCTATGCAATTTTCACAATTATTTTCCACAAAGGATGTATCAAGAATATCATCACAACAAGCACACTCAACACTAGGTGTGTCCAAACATTCAACACAATGAACAAAATCAATTTTAGGTGCCTCTACAGATTTTTCACAAACAATTTCTACAGAAGGTGTGTCAATAAATTCATCACAATGAACACAATCAGTTTTAGGCACCTCTACAAATTTTTCACAATCAGCAATTACATGAGATGTATCACAACATGCTTTACATTCCACAAATTTAACATTAGGTACCTCTATGAATTTCTCACAATCAAATTCTATAAAAGATGTATTCATAAGTGGATCACAAACAATAAAATCAATTCGAGCTACCACCATTGATTTTTCCAAAGACATAAAAGGAATACTTACCTGATCGTGCTGAAGAATACCTAGAGGTTCTACAAGAGTAGATGTAATTATTCGCTCCTCCTGGTAATGCGCAAACTCCTCTTCAGGTTCAGGTTCTGGTGGACACTCAACTAAAATAGGTGATTCTTGGGTTTTTGCTCCTACCAAGCAAGTCCCTACACTTCCTGGTTTTTCCTCTAAATCTTCTAATGTATCAATCAATGGTGATGGTCCCTGGGGCCCAGTGCAATCCCCTACACCTATTAAATCATCTCCAACGCATGCTTCCTCAACCATTCCTGCAACAACCAAATTAGAAAAATTAGGATCATCAACAACTATATCATCACAAAATAAAAGTATAGAATGATCCTGTAAAGTTTCAGAATTGAATTCAAAACTATCACAAGCTCTGCTATCAATCTTCTCCAATGCCTCTAAACCAATAGGAATGGGTGATTCATGGGGCTCAGTGCAATCCCCTACACCTATAGATTTATCTGCAACGCATTCTCTATTAACCATATCTACAACAGCCATATTAGAAAAATTAAGACTATCAATAATAATATCATCACAAAATAAAAATTGAGAAGGATCCTGTAGAGCTTCAAATTCGAATTCAAGGTTGTCACAAGCATTACTGTCAATCTCCTCCAATGCCTCTGTCTCTACTGCATCTTCAACCTTATCTGAGCTAAAATCTCCTCCTACTATGTCAAGTGAAACATCATCATCCATAAACTCAGCCTCAACAACTTCATCTGAAATATCCATGCTAATGCTAGGAGGATCCTCTCCATGCCCCTCAGAATTAAAAGTTGCTTGAGAAGGTAATTGTCCTGATCTTTGGGATTTTATTTGATTCATTTGATCAACCAATTGTCCAAGGCATCTTCCGATGTCTTGAAGCTTTTGTTGTTCTTGAAATGTGACATAAGGTTGCTGAAAATCAAGAGTAGGCTGTGCATTCTGAAATTGGAGCTGTTGGGGCTGCTCAAATGGTTGAATGGGATGATATTGTTGCTGAAATGGCTGATAATTAGGCTGGAATGATGGTTGAACTTGCTGAGAATTATAGCCTTGAAAATCCTGGATCTGAGGTTGAAATTGTGGTGGTGAAGACTGAAATTGAGTGGGCTAGAAACTGTGATTTTGTGGCTGGAAATTCTATTTGTAAGGCTAAAATTGCTGTGGAAATTAATATGGTTGCTAGTAATTCAAATTATCTTGGTACCCTTGCTGAATTCCTTGAAAAGGTGATTGATCTTGTTGATAGGGTTGCTGAAATTGGGGCTGGAATTGCTGAATTGATTGCTCAAAACTCTGGAATTGTGGCTGCCCATTCAGTGTTTGCTGGAAATTTGGTTGACTTGGCTGAAAGTTATACTGGAATGATGGTTGAACTTGTGGCTGAAAAAAACTGATTTATTTGCTGAAAATTCGAATAGGGTTGTTGGAAATCTTGCTGTGGTGGCTGATTGAAAGGTTGGTTCTGCTGAAACTTTGAATTGGATTGCTGAAAATATTAGTTTTGCTGCTGAAACTGTTGACATGCCTACTGGTAAGTAGATGAATGACTGTTGGGTCTTTGTTGGAACACTTGCTTCACCCAATACTTTAACTCCGACAGTGGACTTTTGATCTCTGATTGTTCAGTTGAAAACATTTTAAATCTGCAGTCCTGTCAAAAAACAAGTAAAATGGCAGCAGCCGTATACAAAAGATAAACCAATCAAAAATAGAATCAAAGGATAGAATTATCAAACACCACTACATTCCCCGGCAACGGTGCTAAATTCGATAACTGTTTCAGTCGTGTCACGATTTCAAATACAATTAAAAGTATCGAACTCCTCTACACTAATGCAGCATAGAGTAACTCAAGTCGTCTCCCAACGAATGTAGTTGGTACATGATAAATCTCAGGATCGTATGTTATTGCTTTTGGGTTTTTGATATCAAACTGGGGTTTGGATTTGAACGTTAAGGCTACAAAAAGAAATAGCAAAGCAGGTATGAAATCTAGTTCTAATTAAGGAAAGACAATGCAAATAAGGAAATCTAATTTAACCTAACTACAATTGCAGCAAAGTAAAGACAATATGAAAGAAGCATTCAAGAAATAAAGCATCAATGAAACATAGACATGGAGCAAAACCTACAGCATTAAAGAAATCTAATTTGACCTAACTTAATTGCAGGTAATGAAGTACAAGAACATAAAGCAAGTAAAAGAGACAAGACAAATAAGAATTAAACAAAACCAGATACATGAAATTAAACCTAACTATAGAAATATTTTGTCGAACAACTTGTAAGCAATATCTAAAATGACCTAAGTGCGTGCCATTTGGAAATATGAGAGATCAAATTTGATACAAACATCAACAACCACATTCGACAATCAACAAGCAACACATACCAACCCAACTTAATGAAACTAATTAAACGATTTGAACCCAATCTGATGAAAAATTTCTGTGAGAAGCTGCTGAATAAAAGTTGTGAAGAAATGTGGCTGCCGGGTGTGAAGAAATTGCTGAAACTGAATTGCTAGAAGGGATGAATTGCTGGGAAAGACACTGCTATGAAGAAGGAACTGCGGGGATTGGAAATGTGAAGAAGCTGTGAAGAAACTGTGAAGAAATCTGCTGCTATAAAGAATTCCTGGAATTGTAAGGATCTGATGGCGTGCGGTGGAGGAAGATGGTCGATCGTTTCCTCTCAACCCGAGAGGAAGCTGGCGAAGGAGATGGCCGACTAGGGCTCGAACCCCAGTCCCTAGCTCGTGCGATGGCGTGCGGTTGGAGGCTACAGTGGAGAATCCTCTTCGAACCTGAAAGAAGAGATGGAGTGGGAAGTCGGAAAACCAGCCGGCGGCTGTGGAGATGCGGACTGCCGACGATGAGGGTGGAGAGGATGAGTCGCAGTCGCCTGTGTGTGATCCCCCGATCCCCCGATCCCCCAGATGATCGATCGAGAATCCCCTTTTGTGATTTTTCCTCAGCCTTCGGTTCGGTCCGGTCAGCCAGCTTCAGCGGTTCGGCTCAGCAGTTCGATTCAATCCAGCCTTGGTTCAGCCAGCAGACCAACCTTGGGTGCAACCCAGCAGCTAGGTTCGGTTAAACAGATCAAGTTTTTGCCCAGCTCTGGTCCAGCAGATTGAGTCTAGTCAACCAAGCCAGAGTTCACAGCTTAGAAGAGAATTAACAATGGACAGCTGAGATCGATTTGGCTTCATCTAACGGTCGGATCTCTTCATATCTGAACCAAACTCCACAGATCCCAATCAATGGTCCTGATCTAGTTGTCCCCAGCTCGGATTAACTAGATCAGTGGCGGATGGTCCAGATCATCCCTTTTCTTGAATGGATGGTCTAGAACATCTTGAGCTTAATCCAACGGTCAGATTACTTCTGATTTGGTTGAAATTTTCAGATCATGATCTATGGTCATGATTGACTCTATCTTGAACTCGGATCGGCCAGAAGTTGACCGATGGCTCAGATCTAGCCGTTCTCTGGAATGGACGACTCTTATTAATCCAATGCTTGATCCCTTTGATCTGGATCCAATGCTGACTTAAGTCTGACCTGATTTGATCTAGGTCCATGATCTTTTGAAGCCTACCAAATGATATTCGAATTTAGTGCCAAAAATATCCCAAATATATAAAGATTTGAATTAAAAGCCAGCATAGAGGAAATACATGAAACCTACTACAATTGCAAACTTAAGCATATAAAATGTGGATCAAACATGGATTTTTAGAGCCTAAAATAATCAACAGAATGGTGGTTATCAGTGATCCACAAGGAAGAGGAGCTCTCAGCACCGCCCTTTTCCGATGACAAACACCAAAAGAGAGGAACCTCCCTTGCCGGCGCACCTCGCTTTTCTTCCTTTGCTTCCACACGCCACAACCGGAGAAGAGGACTCCATCCTTCAATGTCGGCGCCGACTCCTACCCTTTGCGCCACCAAGCTTCTCCTTCCTCCCTCCTAGCCGCACGCCACCAAGGGATGGAGAAAGCTCCTCCCTTGCTTGGTGATCCGCAGCGACCTCGAAGGAGTGAAGAAGTGCTCAAGTTGAAGAAGGGCCGAGCCCTTCTCTTCCAATGGTTGCCGGCACCCAAGGGTTTAGGAGAGGAGTAGAGAATGATTAGAGAGAGGTGGTGTTTATATATAGGGGTTTAGTTATGTTTAATTAGAAAAATTTTCCAATTAAATATGGATTGATTCCAAAAATTTATATTGATAATTCCTTAATTAATCCAAGATTAATTCCTTTAATTATTCCATGATTAATTCTTTAATTAATACTAGATTAATAAATCAATTAATCCCAAATTAATTCCTCAATTAATCGGCCTTGTATCATGACTCTTATAGGGCTTTATTGGGCTAAGATATGGACCACGAGGAGGAGTTGGTTCTTGGCCCGCTAATGGATCCAAACCCGATCCATTATGGAGATCCATTCCACTAAAGGATCCCATTGTACTTCCTCACCAACCCCCATATTTTCATATGGGCTCCACCTATTACGAGTCGTCCATCTCCCCGTATTTAAGATATCGTATGCCCAATAATTAATTTAATTTACTGATAATTAAATTAATTATCTCCTTGATCCTTGATTAGTACCACTCAACCATTTCGACATGTCGGACTATAGTCCACTTGCAACATTTGACATGACGATCCTTTTGAGCTCACCAAGGGGGCATCATCACCCTGACTCACTAGGACATGGATTTCGTCAATAATCAACGACACATTGATGGGCCAAAAATAGATGTCACGAATGTGAGTCTCAAATTTAGAAATTTATAAAGCTGAAAACCCTTTCTAGCAAAATAGAAATGTAGAATAGGCGCCTCAGGTCGTATTTTTCCAAGGACTAGTTGAATGAATATTTAACTTGAGCTTGCAAGTTTATTTGTCATTTGATGTTTTGGGTTTTCTAGAAAAAATGGGCTTTTGTGATAGAGAATTGACAATATGAAATAGAATGGAATAGCAGAACTGAAATAGGAAATTACTAGAACTACACTTAACCTAGTGGAAGAATTAAGCACTTAATTTCAAGAGCAATGGACATGAGACTTAAAAACTAAACTTCAATATAGAAAATTAATTGCAGGAAACGAATTGCAAGGAATTAGAACAAGAACAAAACAATTCTTAGAAACTTAAATTGGAATGTAGTTGTCAAAAGCTTGAACAATTGAAGGAAGTAAATGCTTAAACCTAAAATAATCCTAATTAAACATCAACCAATCCATCACAAGACTACCCACTGCCATCACACAGAGGTTGAGTTAGAAACCCTCTAAACTCAAAAATCAATGAAGCAAAACTTACCTGTTCTGTTTGCCGTGAACCTTGTTGTTCTGCTCTTCCTGATCGGTCAACCGACCGATCAGGCCTTCCTCTGATCAGTCACAGGACCGATCAGAGTCATCTCTGTCCGATCGACCAGTAGCTGAACGTCGAACTCCTCTTGACGCGCAAACTCGTGATCGATGCCAAAAACCTACAGAACTACTTCGGAGAACCCCTCCTCACAATCCTTCAGCTTCGGTAGATGAAAAGCCGCAATCAAGTGAAGCAATCGGTAGAATGGAGCTCAAGCGAAACCCTCCCCTTTCGCTCCTCTTAGTTGCGGGAATTAGCTAACGAAACTGAACAGAAAACTCACCTCGATGATCTGAGATCTTGAAGACAAATGAATTTATGTGATTGTGTGATCTAAGGAAGAAAATGAGGAAGAAAACGATGGAGAACAACAAGAACAGCTACTCTGCGATCTGGCTACTGCTACATGTGACGCGACCACTAGAGAAGAAGAGGGAATTCTGCATTTATACATTCCATTTAAATTTGGACGGCTGAGATCGTTTTGGCTTCATCCAATGGTAGGATCTCCTTATATCTGAACAAAACTTCCCAGATCTTGATCTGTGGCTCTGATCTACTCCTCATTTCGCTCGGATCGTTCAGATATAGATCCGGTGGCTCAGATTGCTCTAATATTTGAATGGATGGTTTAGGCTCTCTCGAGCATGATCCAATGCCTGGATTAACTCTGATTTGGCCCAAACATTCAAATCTTGATCCATGAACTTGATTAAGTCTATCTTGAGCTTGGATCGACCAGAAGTTGGCGGATGGCTTAGATCTAACCATTCTCTTGATCGGACGTCCCATATTGATCCGATGCTTGATCACTTTATCTGGATCCAATTTTGGCTCAAGTCTGACCCAATCTGATCTAGGTCCATGATCATTTGAAGCTTACAAAATTTGATTCACATTTTAGTGCCAAAATATCTCAAATATACTAAGATTTGAATTAAAAGCTAAAATAGAGATAATTCATGAAACCTTAAGTAAATACAAACTTAAACATATGAAAGTGGATCAAAACATGGATTTGAGAGCCTAAATTTATCAACAAAATGGTAATTATCAACTCCCTCACACATACTCTTGAGCGTCTCGCACAAGCTACTAGTAAGCTAATGATATATCCCCCTAGATTATGCTCAATCATGGTTAGAAGCAATTGAAAAGAAATTATCTAGAGTTGTCAATGTTAGTGATATGAGAGAAGTGTCCTAAGGCAATCGCCTTATGATGTAAACATTTATTTTAATAAATGATAATTTACTATTTGAGTATACATGTTTTGTGTATTTGATTGGGATCTTAAACTCATATACTGAATGTCCGCAATACAACTCACAGCATAAGAGAATTTGTGATGGGATCACAACTAGTGATTATCTCTAATGTGCAATTGTGAAGTATTGAAATTATCCCTAGTCGATGAATTGATAAAAACGGACACTATCAATTCTGTTGAGACTAGCATGGGTTATTCTCTGATCAGCTGATTCTCACTGGCTGGTGACATTGGGATGTCCGGAGATAAACATGGATGCTAGTTAAGGGAACTAGTTCATTGGAGTGACTAGCTGTAAGACTTCATATGGGAATCTACATGTAGATATGTCAATGAAGATCTTACTGCGGCTTAAGTGCGATATTCCTTTGACTTGCGGTGTTCTAGTCATCTTGGTCATGAAGACTTATACTTTGACATCTTAAGCAAGCATCTCCAAGGAGGTGTGGACCCAGGATGATCGGGTATAAGCCGAAGTGCCCGAAGAAGTTTGAACAGCCTACAAAGGATTCACCACTCCTTGCGAGGAGATGTATACCCAGGCCTATCGTCGGATTGTTACTCGAAGCCTCTGGCCAGAGCATATCATGTTAAGAGTGCGAGTCTCTTAAATACATGAGAGTAATTAGAAATCCAAAGGACGAGGAAGACACTACTTGGGCTAGGTGTGACGTAGTCAGCCTAGTGGGGACTGACACCATAGACCGTGTCCTGAACCAAGTGGGTATAAGGTGGTGAAGGGAATGAGGCACGATTCATTAAAGCTGCTGAAGGGTTTCAGAATAATTTCTTCTGGGGTCAAACCGTTGATCTTTCGATTAATTGGGGATCATGATGTACTACTAGGTGCCGCTCATGATCGTTCTATAATTAATGGGTTAATTATAGACGGCCAACATAAATCGAAAGCCTATTTAGTCACACGCAATACGAGTAATCCGAGGGATTTAAAACGAGTTGAAAATTGGATTTTCCGATCAAGAGAAACGAGTCGAATCTGAGTTAATCAGAGGCGCAATGGAAGCTAAAAATGGCTAAGTCTTTTGAAGGCTTTTTGGGCGAATTAAATGAGTTTAATTCGCGACGGTTCGGGTCGGTTTGGGCCGGCCAAAGAGGGTGTTAACCCTCTTTGGGTGGCCGGCCAATGAAGGAGAATAAACCAAGTTTATTTTGGTTTAATTAACAAAATAAATCTAGTGTGATTTGTTTTATAAATTATGGATAAATAAATTTGTATAAAGAAATTTATATAAATAAAATTTATAGAAATTTATTCTTTTATGGAAGATTAAAATAATCCATGAATTGGTTTATTTTAATTTTATAAAATCAATTATGAATTGAGTTTTCCATAATAAGAAAGTTTATAAATTTCTTATAAAATTTATTCCATAATTTAAAGAGAAGAAGAATTAGTTTTATTATAAATTAGTTTATAATAAAACTTGGTTTAAACGGAATAATTAGTTAAGAAAATTTATAGGATAAATTTCTTATAACTAATTCCGTTTAGAGGGAGACTTAGCAAAGAGTTGCTACTATATAAAGGACCCAAAGGCTAGCCCTTTAGATACATCAATCAATTAATCAATAGTTGATTAAGAGCTCCCTCTCCTTCTCCTTGCCTAGGGCCGGCACCCATTCTTGTGAATTAGGGCCGGCGCACCAAGCCTTCCTCCAAGAGGGAAGTTGGCGTGAGCAACCAAAAGGAAGGAGAACCCGAAGACGAAGAAGAAGAAGCGGATAGCGACTCCTCTCTTCCGGAATACGATTCCGTTACTTCATTGGTTAGTTTTTCCATTGTTTCCCTTATTCTTCTAGTTGTGCCTTCCGAGAATCTAGTAGTTCTCGTCGGCACAAAACTCGTGACTTTGTGAAGTCATCCCGAAGAGAACTCGGCGTGGACGCGAATAGAGGCGGAGCTTCCAAGGGACGCTACGGTTGGATCTCGTCCCTTACTTCAAGTTACGAGAGGTACTTAGTAAATCAGTTTACTTTTTCGCAAAGTTTTATTTTATGATTATGTCAACACACCATAAGATTGCATGCTAGATACGAAGTTAAAATAATTTAGGAAATTATTTTATGCAAACTCTTCCGCTGCACGTAAAAATTTTAAATTTTACGAACTCGTATCCTTGTCGACATGCACCCGGTCCCAACAGTCAATTCTCAAAAATCTAAGCTCAATGGACTAGTATCTTGTCCTTAAATCAACAACTTAGCACACTTCATCCTTCATGACTCATTGAGATGAATTGAACTAAAAAAACCTTACAAGGGAAATTTTAAAGTAGCTCTCTTCCTAAGTCTACATTTTTGATAAAAGTGGAGCTCACTCAAACACAACATGGTTCTTGTACTACCATAACCTTGCTTATTATCTACTCTCCACAATCATTCTTGATTTGGATCCACATCTACAAAAGCTTATTTAAACATGTCAAAGGAATATGGAATGATAGGAATGAAATAGAAATTCAATGAACTTTGATACTAAAGAAATGATAAAGAAAGTAAAGATATATGACATGGTAATGACATATGAAGAAGTAATATGACATGAGAAGGAAATATGGGAAAAGTTAAGAAAATATGGTATGATAAAGAAATATGGAAAAAATTAAAAAAGTGGAAGACTTGGATACTAAAGAATGTCACCCAATGCACTTTTCCCCTTTGATGGTATCTTCTAGTGTAATCAGAGCTGTGGTGGAGTAGGGAGCAAACCATGACTCTTTAATGGCTGAATTTAGTGTGCCACTGCCTTCTGATTGGTCACTGGACCGATCAGACACTGCCTGATCGGACTGGAGGCCGGACTGGTATGCTTCTGATCGGTCTGGAGACCGATCAGCGCTCCTACAGAAGCTGATTTGCAGAATTCTGAAACTGCTCTGCTCGACTTTGACATTAATCTAACTCTTGAACTCATCTATAAACTTGTTCTCGTCTTCAAATTCAAAATCTAACCATCATTTTTTCCTCTTCATGTTTCTCTTGTCTTTTAATTTTCTTGTCTTTGTTTTTCATCTACTAATTTTGATTTTTTTCTGTTTTTGGTTGCAGCTAACATCTGTTTTTTTTTTCTGTTTTCCTGATTTTTTTTCTTCTGTCATTTTGTGCTAGCTCCCAAATCCCTAGCACAATGTAGCTCCAATTCATGGGATCTGAAATGCTCAGACTTTCAGGACTTTGTAACTTGCTCAATGGAACTTTTCAACTTTTCAACTTTCCAACTTGATATCATTTCTTGCTCTAATTATTTTTTGAATTGTGCTCTACTCTCACAGATTTCAGATTCTTGGCATGCAACTTGATAACTTTTCTGAATTGTGCTCCATTGCCACTAAACAACTTTGAAATATCAAATAATATGAAGAGGTCATGTGCTCCACTTATACACTTTTAGCTCTTGCACCCCACTTGGCACACACTACACTTGTGATACACCAATTGCAACCATCAATTGATCTCTACTTTAATTTCTTTGCCACTTACTACTTTCTTGTGCACATCTTTTTTTTTCTTTTTCCTCTTGCAACCCAAACTTGATACAAAAATCCTTCAAATTGGCACACTTTCCTTGTAAATTGGCAATGCTTGGTTGTCCTCAATTTTGATAGAATGCTTGCATCCTCCCCACACTTAAACTTTTGTCCGTCTCGGAGCAAAGTAACACCATGAAACATCCAAGCAACCAAGTCCAATGAAAATATATGATGAAGATGAAACATAGGGAAGGAAAATGGAATATAGAGTAGACAAACAAGAAAATTGCAAAAAAATGATATGAGATAGAAAACAAAGTGATTCACCTCTATAAATGTGGTCCAAACGTAGAAATATAGCTTTGAAAGTACCTAAGCAAGTTCTAGAGTACAATCACATGTGTGTATAACAAAAGTTAGGCTAATCCTCACTAGGTAAAAAGAATTCATCTCAAGTTATCAATCTAGAGTCCATAACTAAGTAGTACTCAAGCATTCAAGATTTTTCATCCATTGGCTCAAATCCTAAGTTTTAACAACCAAATTTAATTTTCTTTCAAAGGACTCTAAAATGATATAAGAAAATCTAGATGGATACATTTATTCCAAGTCATGCAAGAAACAAAGTTCCAAAAGGAGTAAAATGGTATCTACAATGGCTATTTATTCTCTCTACACTACTCAAGTATTTATTATCAAGACCTCATTTTAAAAGAAAAATTCGATGCATAGAAAACATAAAATGGTATACACAATGAAATGATAGTGTAAGAAGAAACAACTCCCCTTCAAATTGGGTAAAGAGCTCGGAGCATCCATCTTGGGAGAACTATTCTCATGTGATCAATCTCATATTTCACAGATTTCTCACTTATCAATTTAGCATAAGTAAATTCCGGTGGCCGAAGACGATTAAGGTTCAGAATCCATCCTTGGGGTAAATAGTTACAAGTCAAGGTAAATTCGACCCCTCCCACTACACGCTCTTTAGAAGTCCTTCCGGGAGGTTGTAGGCTATTTAGTTCCAGTACCCATTCTAGAAGCCTACGGGATCCTGCAAAACCATGTAAAGAAAATACCTCCTGTACGCATGCAGGGTAAGAAAGGAATGAAATAAAAACAACCTCTACATAAAATGAATCGAGATATTCATCACATCTAATGGAATCCATCTTAGGTACATCCATGAAATTTTCACAATTAATCTCTACATAAGGTATATCAAGAAATTTTTCACATTCAACACAATCAATCTTGGGTACCTCTATGAATCTTTCTAAACAATCAACATCAGTCTCTACCTAGGGTATATCAAAAATTTCATCACAACTAACAAAATCAACACTAGGTACCTCAATGAGTTTTTCTAAATCAGTTCCTACATAATATGTATCACGAAATTCTTCACAAATAACAACGTTAATTTTGGGTACCTCTATAAGTTTTTCACAATCAATTTCTACCAAAGATGTATCAAGAATCTCATCATAATCTACAAAATCAACACTGGATACCTCTATGGAATTTTTACAATCAATTTCTACAAAAGATGTATCAAAACATGCATCACATCCAACAAGATCAATACTAGGTACCTCAATGAGTTCTTCTAAAAAATTAGCATCAGTCTCTACATAGGGTATATCAGGTAATGTATCATCAAAACCAACCCTAGGTACTTCATATGAATTTTTCTAAAGAAATAGCAGGAATACTTACCTTATCAGTACCTGAAGGTTCTACAAGAGTAGATGTGACTATTGCTTCCTCCTGGTCATGTACGGGCTCCACTTCAGGTTCAGGTTTTGGTGGGCATTCAACTAAGAAAGGTGATTCTTGGGTTCTTGCTTCCACCATGCATGTCCCTACACTTTCTGGCTTATCCTCTAAATCTTCTAATATATCAATCAATGATGGTGGTCCCTGGGGCTCAATGCAATCCCCTACACCTGTAGAATCATTAGCAACGCATACTTCCTCAGCAATATCTGCAACAACCATATTCAAAAAATTAGGACCAAAACAACTATATCATCACAAAATAAAAGTCTAGAAGGGTCCTGTAGAGCTTCAGAATCAAATTCAAGAATGTCATAAGCTTTTCTATCATCTACTCGAATACCTCCACAGCTAATGCATCCTCAACTCTCTCTGAACTAAAATCTCCTCCCACTATGTCAAGTGAAGCTTCATCAGCAATTAAATCTGCCTCGACAACCTCATCTGAAATATCTATGCTAATAATAGGAGGATCCTCTCTGGAGTGCTGTGAGAAGTGTAGAAAGACTTTTGGTTCTTCCTCTTGAGCTGAAAAATTTGAAAATGAATTTTGAGCAAGGATTTCAAGAGGACTAGCTGCTATAGGTGCCCTAATTTTATGGATTTCTTCTTCTTCTTCCACCAAAACTGCAAGATCAATTGATGAAGGTCTTGGGCATGCGCTAGGGTCACTTTGAAACGGTATAAAATCAATTTCGGTGTTGTTCTGAGATGGAAAATTAGATGCTGTAAATTTTTCAGAAAAATCATTCCTTGGAATGTTTAGACTTGAAACAACATTCTCGTTCCTCAACATTGGTGCATAATCATACCCCTTAAAATCTTGAGTAGCTTGAGAAGGTGATTGGCTTGATTCTTGAGCTTGCATTCGATTCATATCACTAACCATTTGTCCTAGGTGTCTCTCAATGTTTTTAAGAGCAGAATCATACTCTTGCTGTTGTGAACTTTTCTGTTGAATGACTTGTTGTAACATCTCCTCTAGCTTTTGTTGTTGAGTCTCAAGCTCACTAGAATCCTCAAAGTCTCCTTGATTGATATATGGCTCTTGTGGAACTTGAAATGTAGCATTAGGTTGCTCAAAATCATGACTAGGCTGTGAATTCTGAAAATAAGATGGTTGGGGCTGATCAAATGATTGATTTAGCTGCTGGAATTGCTGAAAATTGGATTGGGAATTTGGTTGAAACTGTTGAAAATTATAGCTCTGAAAATTCTGAGTTTGAAGTGGAAATTGTTGTGGTGAGGGCTGACATTGTGGAGGCTGAAAACACTGAGTATATGGTTGAAAACCTTACTGACTATGATTGTACCCTTGCTGAAAATTTTAGAATTGTGGTTGAAATTGCTGTTGTGGCTGATTGAAAGGTTGGTTTTGCTGGAAATTCGAATAGGGCTGCTGAAATTGTTGGAAAGGCTGACTTAGCTAAATATCTTGCTGAAATTGTTGAAATTGAGGTTGAAATTTATAATTTGGTTGTTGGTAATCTTGAAAAGGCTGGAATGGTAGAAAATTTTGCTGAAAATTTTGGAATTGAGAATAGGGTTGCTAAAAATTATGACAAGGCTGCTGAAAGTTCTGGAAATACGGATATTCTGCCATGGAAATGCTTGAATGAGTAGAAAAATTTTCTATAGCTTCTCAAACTCTTAGGATCACCACCTGCAGTCCTATCACACAAACAAACAAAAATAGTAGCAAATGGATACAAAAAGATAAAGCAAATGAAAATAGAATCAAAGGATATAAATATTAAACACAAACTCAGATTAAACAAACTCAACTAGTTAGTTACCCGGCAACGGCGTCAAAAATTTGATGGACCCAAAATAGATGTCACGAATGTGAGTCTCAAATTTAGAAATTTATAAAGCTAAAAACCCTTGCTAGCAAAATAGAAATGTAGAATAGGGGCCTCAGGTCGTATTTTTCCAAGGACTAGTTGAATGAATGTTTAACTTGAGCTTGCAAGTTTTATTTGTCGTTTGATGTTTTCGATTTTCTAGATAAAATGGGGATTTTGCGATAGAGAATTGACAATATGAAATAGAATGGAATAGCAGAACTGAAATAGGAAATTACTAGAACTATACTTAACCTAGTGGAAGAATTAAGCACTTAATTTCAAGAGCAATGGACATGAGACTTAAAAACTAAACTTCAATATAAAAAATAAATTGTAGAAAATTAATTGCAGGAAACAAATTGCATGGAATTAAAACTAGAACAAAACAATTCTTAGAAACTTGAATTGGAATGTAGTTGACAAAAGCTTGAACAATTGAAGAAAGTAAATGCTTAAACGTAAAATAATCCTAATTAAACATCAACCAATCCATCACAAGACTACCCTCTGTCGTCACATAGAGGTTGAGTTAGAAACCCTCTAAACTCAAAAATCAATGAATCAAAACTTCCCTGTTCTGTTTGCCGTGAACCTTGCTGTTTTGCTCTTCCTGATCGGTCAACCGACCGATCAGGCCTTCCTCTGATTGGTCACTGGACCGATCAGAGTCATCTTTATCCGATCAACCCGATCGGCCAGTAGCTGAACACCGAACTCCTCTTGACATGCAGACTCGCGATCAATGCCAATAACCTTCAGAACTGCTTTGGAGAACCCCTCCTCATAATCCTTCTGCTTCGGTAGATGAAAAGCCGCGATCAAGTGAAGCAATTGGTAGAATGGAGCTCAGGCAAAACCCTCCCCTTTTGCTCCTCTCAGCTGCGAGAATTAGATAACGAAACTGAACAGAAAACTCACCTCGATGATCTGAGATCTTGAAGACAAATGAATTGATGTGGCCGCACGATCTAAGGAAGAAACTGAGGAAGAAAATGATGGAGAACAACAAGAACAACTACTCTGCGATCTGGCTACTGCTACACGCGACGCGACCACTGGAGAAGAAGAGGGAATTCTGCATTTATACATTCTATTTAAATTTGGACGGTTGAGATCGTTTTGGCTTCATCCAACGGTCGGATCTCTTCAGATCTGAACCAAACATCCCAGATCTTGATCTAAGGCTCTGATCTACTCCTCTTTGGCTTGGATCTACTCCTCTTTGGCTCGGATCATTTAGATCTAGATCGGGTGGCTCAGATTGCTCTAATATTTGAATGGACGGTTTGNTAGCAGAGAAAACGCAGAGAAAAACAGACGCGATCAGAAGCCTGGCAGCGGATTTGAATTAAAGATATCAGCTACTGATCGGTCCACAGACCGATCAGAGATGATCCTGATCGGTCACCAGACCGATCAGGGAAAGCCCTGAAGGATCAGGCTCCAGCCTGAACGGTCCACAGCGAGGAAACAGGGATCGCAGACTTCTTGTGATCGGTCACACTGACCGATCACAGATCATGGATCGGTCACCGGACCGATCCAACACTTGCTGGAGCTTTCTCCAGCTCCCGCAGGCCAAAGCTCCTGATCGGTCACCTGACCAATCAGGTTGTGCCCTGATCGGTCTGGTGACCGATCAGGTCACTCCCTGACCAATCAGGAGCCATCCTGATCGGTCAGGATGAGGAAAGTCGCGACATTTGATCGGTCAGATTGACCGATCAAGGGTTCTCACAGAGCCCATCTGAACTCTCTTTGATCGTTCACCAGAACGATCAGAAACCCAGCAGAAGCTTCTATTCTCTCCCTGATCGTTCACCAAACCGATCAGGAGCCGAACAGAAACTTTTCTGTTCTCTCCCTGATCGTTCACCAGAATGATCAAACTTCTCTAGATCGGTCACTAGACCGATCCACAACAGGGAGTTCGTGCCAACTCCCTGATCGGTCTCCAGACCGATCCAGCTCCGACCACATCATCCTTAAGTCCAGAGAATAGTCTTCCTAGCATTCTCTGACTCATTCTGGTCCCAGAGAATGAGCTCACGTGCCCTCTCTGACCAGTACACTCAATGCTCAGTCCCCCGCACCAAGACTTCGTGCCCAGCTTCACTCACCGGGACTTCGTTCAACCTAGCTTCTCTCGTAGCTTCCCTCGCTAGGACCTGGATTCACTCACCAGGGTTTCAGTCACCTGGCTTCACTCACCAGGGTTTCCATCACCTGGCTTCACTCACCAGGACCCGGCTTCACTCACCAGGACCCGGCTTCACTCACCGGGATTTCAATCACCTGGTTTCACTCACCAGGACCCAGCTTCACTCACCGGGGTTTCGGTTACCTAGCTTCACTCACCAGGACCAGGCTTCACTCACCGGGGTTTTCTTCACCTGACTTCACTCACCATGATCCGACTTCACTCACCGGGATTTCAGTCACCTGACTTCACTCACCACGACCCGGCTTCATTTACTGGGGTTTCGGTCACCTGACTTCACTCACCAGGACCCGGCTTCACTCATCGGGGTTTCCTTCACCTGGCTTCACTCACCAGGGCCCGACTTCACTCACCGGGATTTTAGTCATCTGGCTTCACTCACCAGGACCCGGCTTCACTCACCGGGGTTTCCTTTACCTGGCTTCACTCATCAGGACCCGACTTCACTCACCGGGATTTCATTCACTCCGTGCCTAGTCCCCGACCAGGACTTAATCTGAATTCACTCAACCAAACTTAAATCGATGTCAACACTAAAACAACAATCGGGCCAGACTGCATCAACAATCTCTCTATTTTTGTTGTTTGACAACCCGATTTAAGTTTAGGTATTAGAGATCAATTGAAGTCAATTCAATTATCGTAAGGGAATCAAAGTCCTCCCCCTACAATAACACAACCCTAAACTTAATCAACCATTCTCTCCTCCTTTGTCAAACATCGAAAAGGGTATGGTTAGTAAGTTTAAACATACCTCCCCCTTAAACAAGGGTCTCTCCCCAAACCCAAAATAATCAAAGGTAAGTGTGAATTGCACATGAAAACATATACAGAATCATATCATGGTCAAACACGTATATGCTTCATATGACAAGTAAGGAACACAGCTGTATCCGACATATAGTCCTGATTGGTCTCCGTGACCAATCAGAATCGTTGATTATTCGATACAGAAAAATTTCTGATTTATTTATGGACGATCAGTTTTTAGAAAAATTTCTGTAACTCTGATTCGTTCAAGATCAGACTGCATTAACAATTGAAATTTCCAGAAACATGTTTGTTCAATCCAAAACTCATTCCACCATACGGGTGTAGACAATAGGTATTTTAGAAAAATTTCTGAAACACGACATGAGTTTCTTGACTAAAAGTTATTCCTCATCAAGGAACAAGAGTCATGATTCAAACAACTCTTTCTTATAGATTTGAACATTCCAACATAGGTTCATATCAAATCAGTATTAAGTTTTGTTCCAAGTATGATTAGTATGTTCCAATTATAATCGGTTTTCCAAGTATGCCCTTGAAATGACTAGTGTGTTCTATTCTTGGAATGATCAGGTTTGTATCATACGTTCCAAGTGTCTTAACCATCATCCTAATTCTTAGTTCTATTGATAATTCATCAAATTTGATGAAAGGGGATCGGTCGGATGATCGGACTGAGGAGTTTTTGGATCAATTAGGGAGTTCCTTGATCAAAATTGATTTGATCGGTCACCGGACCGATCAGAGGGATCCCTGATCGATCACGGTGATCGATCAGGGTGAGTCCTGATCGGTCGGTGGACCGATCAGGATCAATATAGAAAGTTTCTCCATCAGATTTCAGAAACAAACTTTCAGAAACTCTGAAACCAGGTTTGGTTTAACTCTCAACCACTCCTAAACCCTAATTCAATTAGAATTAATTCATTTGATCCTAAAAAGGGTTTCCCTTAACCAACATGTATTTTCCCACATCAACAAAGAAAATCATTAAAGGGAAATGTTGTTTAAACATCTTAAGAATTCCATAATCCCTAACATTGTCCAGTAGGTTTGTATCAAAATCTCAAAGCATCTTTTGGCATCAAGACAATTCATAAAGTTGTATTTGACTTCCTTAGACAGAAAAATCAAAGAAAATGTTCTCATCTATTCTAGAACTATACCTAACAGACTCATATTAATAGAAGTATTTCATTAATTGATTTTATCCAGCAAAGGCATACCAAGAAAAACAACATAACTATTAAATAACAACAATCAGGTGTTACTCTAATTGATTGTAAAATAGGAAGGAGAAAGATTGAGAAAGATGATTCTACAATGTTTGAACAACTCAGTTCTACATATACATAGAAACATTTAGACTTGAAAGTGTGAAAGGACAGTGACCAAACACAAATGAATATTAAAGTTTAACTCTGTCCTTCAGACTGATGAAGGTCAAAATCTAAAATACCCAGCTTGGATAAGTGCCCTATTGATCTCCTGGGATCAACGGTTATTTTGTTCACTAATACAAGAACCCAAACTGTCAATTAGTATCAAGTATGTTTCAAGTATCAATAATTGATTCTCCAGTCTTGTGTTTAGAGCACCTAACATCAACAACCCATGTTGATAGATGCTCCCCCTCAAACAAAGCTATACAATCCTAAATATAGAAGTTTTAGGTACCCAAATTTTGGGACCTAAAGAACCTTCAATGACAGACTTTGGCACTCATGCCTTAGTCATTTTCTTTCTAACATTTTGAACCTTAGAATCATTTGGTGACCTAAAGTGAGTTCTTGACATCAATGATATGACACTAGGTTCTTTAGGTTTGTAACCTAAACTAACCTTGTTGTAGACCACTCTTTTAGAATTGAGGATCTTGTCTAAAGTTTTAGAGCTAATTGAAAACTTTTCAAGAATATTCTTGAGGTTTTCAACTTCGCTCTTCAAATCCTTATTTTCATCTTCAAGAATCCTAACATGCGAGTCATCAACATTATTATCCTTAGGTGTTTTCAATTCCTTTACTTCTAATCTTAATGATTTAACCTTATTCTTAGATTTTTTAAGTAGACTAGTTAAGCATGCGATAATCCTATAGCATTTGTCTAATTCGGGAGAGATTACCTCTTCATCATCCGAAGATGATGAAGGCGCGGTTGAGGAGTCACTTGATTCGTCTCCACTCTCCTTGGTTGACTCTTCTAGGGCCATGAAGGTCATGTGACAGTAACTCTCCTCCTCCTCCTTTTCCTTCTTCTTCTCCTTCTTCTTCCTTCGATCACCTGCCATAAACGCAACACCCTTCTCCTTTGAACTTTGGTCAGTGATAACCGTTTCAATCGTGTCACGGTTTCAAATACAATTAAGATATCGAACTCCTCTAAACTAATGTAGCATAGAGTAACTCGAGTTGTCTCCCAACGAATGTAGTTAGTACATGATAAATCTCAGAATCGTAAATTATTGCTTTTGGGTTTTTGATATCAAACTGGGGTTTAGATTTGAATGTTAAGACCACGAAAAGAAATAGCAAGCAGGTATGAAATCTAGTTCTAATTAAGGAAAGACAGTGCAGGTGATGAAATCTAATTTAACCTGATTACAATTGCAGTAAAGAAAAGGACAGCTAGAAATAAGACATCAATAAAATCTAGACATGGAACAAAAACCTACAGCATTAAAGAAATCTAATTTCCTAACTTAATTGCATGTAATGAAGACATAAAACTCAAAGCAATTGGAAAAGCACTACAAAATAGAAGTTAAGTAACTAAGAAACATCACAATTGAAAGTAATCATTCTAAGAGACATTCGACCAAACACCATATGGGCATGATTGAAATTGCTTCAAGAACATGATAATTGAAATGGGAAGATCTATCCAATACAAAAATTCACTCAAACACACAAAACAACTTAAACTATCAACATAACAATAGAATCTGAAATAATTGTTCTCAGGGGCATTTAATCAAACACAAATTGAGCATGTTCTAAATGGCTTAAAGTATGTGCAATTTGAATTGGGGAAGTTCCATCAACTATAAATATTCAACATCCAACACATAACATTCAACAATTCAAACAATACAACCAAATCTGAGGAAGGAAGCCAATCAACTGGATAAGAAGCTACTGCCGAATTTGTGTGATGAAGAAGTTGCTGCTGTGAATGAATTGCTGCTGCTGGATGCTGATGAAGAAATCTTAGGAAAGCAAGTGCTGCTGTGAATGAATTGCTGCTGGAACTGATCAAAAGCTGCTGGAAAGTAATCGGCTATGAAGGAAATTCTGGAAATGCTGTGAAGTATCAAAAGAAAATGTGAAGGATCAAAAGGAACTGCTATGAATTGCTGGATAGAAGATGAAACTGTCGACTGCTGGAAATGAGAAGAGCTGTGGAATCTGCTGGAAATGAAGTGCTGTAATGAAATTTGCTGGAATCGAAATTCTATGAAGGAAGCTACTGAAGAAAAACCGAAAAGAAAATCTGCTGGAAGAAATAAACTGCTGAATAATTGGATCGTCGGCGGTGGAGTCGACTAGGGTTCGGAACCCCCAGAGCCCTAGTTCGTCCGGCCGGCGGCGATGAAGTTGGAGAGGAAGTCAGCTAGGGTTGGAATCCCTGGCCCTAGCTTGTGGTGGTGGTGCTGGACATGCTGCGACGGCTGCGTTCGGCTAGGGTTCGGAACCCCCAGAGCCCTAGCTCGTCCGGCTGGCGGCGATGAAGTGCGATGGATCGCCGGTGGAGGTGGATGAGTGAGTCGGGAACCCCTCGACTACCTAGCTTCTCTGCGCGATGAGGCTTTTGTTGTCTATCCAATTGGTTCGGCTCAACCTTTGAGTTCGGTCCAGCCCTTTGGTTCAGCCTTTTGGTTCAGCCAGTCCATCCAGCTCAGTCCAGCCCTGCTAGTTGAGTTCGACCAGCCTCAGTTAAACCAGCATTTGGCTCGGGTTTAGCCTCTGTTCGGTCTAGGTTCAGTTAATCCAGATCAGGTTTCAGCCCATCTCTGGTCCAGCAGATTGAGTCCAGTCAGCCAAGCCAGAGCTCACAGCTCAGAAGAGAATTTGCAACGGACGGCTGAGATCGATTTGGCTTCATCCAACGGTCAGATCTCTTCAGATCTGAACCAAACTCCACAGATCTCAATCAATGGTCCTGATCTACCTGTCCCCAGCTCGGATTAACCAGATCAATGGCCGATGGTCCAGATCTTCCTTTTTCTTGAATGGATGGTCTAGAACATCTTGAGCTTGATCCAACGGTCAGATTACTTCTGATTTGACTGAAATTTTCAGATCTTGATCTATGGTCAGGATTGATTCTATCTTGAACTCAAATTGACCAGAAGTTGATCGATGGCTCAGATCTAGCCGTTCTCTTGAATGGGCGGCTCCTATTAATCTGATGCTTGATCCCTTTGATCTGGATCCAATGCTGACTCAAGTCTGACCCGATTTGATCTAGGTCCATGATCATTTGAAGCCTACAAAATGATATTCAAATTTAGTGCTAAGAATATCCCAAATATACAAAGATTTGAATTAAAAGCCAAAATAGAGGAAATACATGAAACCTAATACAATTGTAAACTTAAGCATATAAAATGTGGATCAAACATGGATTTAAGAGCCTAAAATAATCAACAAAAATGATGGTTATCAACTCCCCCACACTTAATTCTTGCACGTCTCGGGCAAGTAAACTAGTAAACTAAGGGTGTATCCACCTAGATTATTCTCAATCATAGTTAGAAGCAATTGAAAGAAAATTACCTAAGGTTGTCAATTCTCAAAAATCTAAGCTCAATGGACTAGAGACTTGTCCTTAAATCAACAACTTAGCATTTTCATCCTTCATGATTCATTGAGATGAATTTAACTCACTAAGCCTTTCAAGGGAAGTTTTGGTGGCTCTCTTCTTGAATTCTAAGTTCATGATGAAAGTGGAGCTCACTCAAACACACATGCTTTTTGCACTACCATAGGCTTGCTTGTTATCTACTCTCCACCATTATTCATGAATTGTATCCACACCTACAAAAGCTTATTCAAACAAGTTAAAGAAGATATAGGCAATGATAGAGATGAAATAGAAAATTAAGGGGCTTAATAATCATGAATCACAATAAAGAAAATAAAGAACATGATATGACAAAAAGATATGACAAAGCAAAGAAAATAATATGATAAGGACACATGGAGAAGAAATATAGCATGATAAGAAAGTGTGGAAAAATTAAGGAAAGTGGAAGACTTGGACACTCAAAAATGTATCCCAATGCACTTTGCCCATTTCTTTTGAGTTATCTTGCATGTATCATGGTTGTGGTGGAGTAGGAATTGAAGAACTGCGAAAAAAGTGTGCCAATTTTTTTTTTAACAGCTCACACACTTTTTTTATTTTTTTTTCACTTGACACATTTTTGCTTCTAATGATAGTATGCTTGCATCCTCCCCCACACTTAAACTTTTGTCCGTCTCGGGCAAACTAACATTAAGAAATATTAAGGTATCCAAGTTCATACAAAATATTATTATGAACATGAAAAAGAGGGAAAGGAAATATGGAGTAAGAGTGTATCAACAAGGAAATTGCAAAAACGATATAAGAAACGAAACAAAGTGATTTACCTCTATAAATGTGGTTCACTCATAGAAATATAGCTTTGAAAGAACCTAAGCAAGTTCTAGAGTACAATCACATGTGTATATCACAAAAATTTGGCCAATTCCTCACTAGGTAAAAAGAATTCATCTCAACTCATCAATCTAGAATCTAATACTAAGAAGTACTCAAGCAATCAAGAATTTTCATACAATGGCTTAAATCCTATGTTTTGACAACCAAATTTAATTTACTTTCAAAGGACTCTAAAACGATATAAGAAAATCTAGATGGATACATTTATTCCTAATCATGCAAGAAATAAAATGTCAAAAAGACTAACATGGTATCTACAATGGCTCTTATGCATTCTACTCCATTCTAGCATTTATTAGCAAGAACTAATTTGAAAAGAATGATTACTACTTGAAAACATGAAAATGATATTCATAATGAAATAGGAGGGTAAGAAGAAAATAACCCCCCTTCAAATAGGGTAAAGAGCACGTAGCATCCATCTTGGGAGAACTATACTCAAGTAGTCAATCTTGTAGTGCATGGATTTCTCCCTTGACAATTTAGCACAAGCATCTTCCGGTGGTCAGAGACGATTAAGGTTCAGAATCCATTCGTGGGGTAGATAATTAAAATTCAAAGTGAACTCGCCCCCTCCCACTGCATACTCCTTAGAAGTCCTTCTGGGAGGTTGTAGGCTATTAAGTTTCAGTACCCATTCTAGAAGCCTACGGGATCCTGCAAAATCATGTATAGAAAATACCTCCCGCACGCATGCATGGTAAGAAAAGAGTGAAATGTGAATAACCTCTACATAAAATGACTCAAGATATGCGTCACATCCTATGAAATCAATTTTCAATACCTCAATAAATTTATCACAATTATTTTCTACAAAAGATGCATCAAGAAACTCATCAGAAACAATGAAATCTAGTTTGGGTACCTCTATCAGTTTTTCACCATCAATATCTGCATAGGATGTATCAAGAAATTCATCGTAACCCATAAAATCAACCTCGGATACCTCAATAACTTTTTCACAATCAACTTCTAAATAAGATGTATCGAGACATGCATCACAACCAATACAATCAACATTGGGTATCTCTATGTAATTTTTACAATTATTTTCCACAAAGGTTGTATCAAGAATATTATCACAACAAGCAAACTCAACACTAGATGTGTCCAAACATTCACCACAATGAACAGAATCAATTTTAGGTGCCTTTACAGGTTTTTCACAAACAATTTCTACAGAAAATATGGCAATAAATTCTTCACAATGAACACAATCAGTTTTAGGCACCTCTACGAATTTTTCACAATCAGCATTTACATGAGATGTATCACAACATGCTTCACATTCCATAAATTTAACACTAGGTATCTCTCTGAATTGTTCACAATCAAATTCTATAAAAGATGTATCCCTAAGTTTATCATAAACAATAAAATCAGTTTGAGGTACCTCCATTGATTTTTCCAAAGACATAAAAGGAATACTTACCTGATCGTGCTGAAGAATACCTGGAGGTTCTACAAGAATAGATGTATCCATAGCTTCCTCCCGGTCAAGTACAGGTTCCATCTCAGGCTCAAGTTCTGGTGGACACTCAACTGAAATAGGTGATTCTTGGGTTCTTGCTCCCACCATACAAGTCCCTACACTTCCTGGCTTTTCCTCTGAATCTTCTAATGTATCAATCAATGGTGGTGGTCCCTGGGGCTTAGTGCAATCCCCTACACCCATAGATTTATCTGCAACACGTGCTTCCTCAACCATTCCTGCTACAACCAAATTAGAAAAATTAGGATCATCAACAACTATATCATCACAAAATAAAAGTATAGAATGATCCTGTAAAGTTTCAGAATTGAATTCAAAACTATCACAAGCTCTGCTATCAATCTCCTCCAATGCCTATAAACCAGTAGGACTGGGTGATTCTTGGGGCTCAGTGCAATCCCCTACACTCTCAATCCTATCCTCTGGATCTCCTGATGTATCAATCAATATAGGTGGTTCCTGGGGCTCTGTGCAATCCCCTACACCTATAGATAGATTCATTTGACTCGCAATTTGTCCAATGCTTCTTTCGATGTCTTGAAGCCTTTGTTGCTTTTGTTGCTGTAAACTTTGCTGTTGTTGTAAAATTTGTTGAAACATCTCTTCTATCCTTTGTTGTTGAGCCTCATTCTCATTAGGATTCTCAAAGCCTCCTTGAATGGTGTGGAACTCCTGTTGGTCTTGAAATATAGCATAAGGCTGCTGAAGACCATGAGTAGGCTGTGAATTCTTAAAATCAAATAGTTAGCGTTGATCTACTTGCTGAAAGTGTTGGTTGAAAATCTAAAAATTCTAGGGCTGAGAGGATGGAAAATCTTGCTGAGAATTCGGGAATGGTGGTTGATAAACTTGCTGTGAATGTGGCCATCCTTGCTGATCATAATTGAATGGTTGTTGGAAGTCTTGAAATTTTTGTTGAAACTGCTGTTGTGGCTGCTGAAATTGTTGAACATTTGAATTGTACCCTTGCTGAAAATTCTAAAATTATGGTTGAAACTGCTGTGGTGGTTGATTGAAAGTTTGGTACTACGGCAAATCTGAATAGGGCTTATGAAATTGTTGAAAAGTCTGACATTGTGGCTGCCCTTGCTGAAATTGATAATTTGGTTGTTGAAAATTTGAGTGGGACTGCTGAAAATATTGGTTCTGCTGCTGAAATTGTTGACACGGCTGCTAGTAAGTAGATGAATAACTGTTGGGTCTTTGTTGGAATTCCAATTGCTTCACCCAAAACTTTAACTCCTACAGTGCACTTTTGATCTCTGATTGTTCAGTTGAAAACATTTTGCACTTGCAATCCTGTCACAAAACAAGTAAAATGGCAGCAACCGTATACAAAAGATAAAGCAATCAAGAATAGAATCAAAAGATATAATTATCAAGTACCACTACATTCCCCGGCAACGACGTCAAATTTGATAACCGTTTCAGTCGTGTCACGGTTTCAAATACAATTAAGATATCGAACTCCTCTAAACTAATGTAGCATAGAGTAACTCGAGTCGTCTCCCAACGAATGTAGTTGGCACATGATAAATCTCAGAATCGTAAATTATTGCTTTTGGGTTTTTGATATCAAACTGGGGTTTGGATTTGAATGTTAAGACCACGAAAAGAAATAGCAAGCAGGTATGAAATCTAGTTCTAATTAAGGAAAGACAGTGCAGGTGATAAAATCTAATTTAACCTGATTACAATTGCAGTAAAGAAAAGGACAGCTAGAAATAGGGCATCAATGAAACCTAGACATGGAACAAAAACCTACAGCATTAAAGAAATCTAATTTCCTAACTTAATTGCATGTAATGAAGGCATAAAACTCAAAGCAATTGGAAAAGCACTACAAAATAGAAGTTAAGTAACTAAGAAACATCACAATTGAAAGTAATCATTCTAAGAGACATTCGACCAAACACCATATGGGCATGATTGAAATTGCTTCAAGAACATGATAATTGAAATGGGAAGATCTATCCAATACAAAAATTCACTCAAACACACATAACAACTTAAACTATCAACATAACAATAGAATCTGAAATAATTGTTCTCAGGGGCATTTAATCAAACACAAATTGAGCATGCTCTAAATGGCTTAAAGTATGTGCAATTTGAATTGGGGAAGTTCCATCAACTACAAATATTCAACATCTAACACATAACATTCAACAATTCAAACAATACAACCAAATCTGAGGAAGGAAGCCAATCAACTGGATAAGAAGCTACTACCGAATTCGTGTGATGAAGAAGTTGCTGCTGTGAATAGGGATGGAAACAGGCCAGGCCAGGCCAGGCTTTCCCCTTAACAGGCCAGGCCTGTATAATAGCAAACAGGCCTGAGCCTGGCCTGTGGCCTGTTATAGGCTTTATTTTAGGCCTGAGCCTGGCCTGTTCAATAGCCTGGCCTGGCCTGTGGCCTGTTTACAAAGCCTATTCAATAATCTGATATAGATATTCTAATTTTGGATAAGAAAACATCAAAAATTTTAGATTAAGATGATTTTTCAGAATTGCTTACAAATGTTTAATCAAATATTCAGCACTCTCTGTGTGGCATACAAATATACAATTGTTGTCCAGATTTGAAGCAATGGTGCAGCAGTAGACGCAGCTTCTCGATCCAAAACAGCTAGGAAATTGTCCTCGAATTCAAATATCAACTATTTGTCTTTGCAAGCTTGATCGGACAAAATGATCGGCCAGCATGCTTGGATGTTTCCCTTGAGGTCTTTGCAAAGTTGGTTGCAGGTTGCATGCAGTGGGATTTCCAATGGAAGCAGAAGTGCTGCCAGGAAACAAAGCCACAGATAAGAGATCACAGGGATTCCAAATAACCTAAACGTTATTGCTCCAACAAGCTAAGCAGAGCATCACAGGGCATGATATCAAACAAAAAAAGAGTACCTCTAAATAAAATGAATCTGAAAAACCAGACATGATGCGACAGACACTCTGAAATTCTTCAGTATCTGGATTGTAGCACGCCACAAGGAAAGGACTATACCTGAACGATGGAATCCACAAATATGAAATATCCTTGTGAAATGCCGAATGCCACGGATTTCATAAAAAATGATAGCAGAACAAAAAACTCAAAATTCGTACCATCCAGATTTTCTTCCATTTCCATGCCAAGCACTAATTAATAAGAACAAGATCAAGACTGTCACCTATTCCTTCACATAATCACGCTTTACCTAAAAGAAAGAAAATTAGTAAAATGATCGTCTATATAGGACAGTTAGGAACTAGGATACCTTCAGCCTTGCCTCGCAGCGTTTTGAAGCTGAATACCCAAAATCATCTAGAGTCTTCACCATAATTCCTTCACAAGAGGAATTCCGTGCTTCTTCAAAGAATAAATTTACTCTATCTAAGGCGATTTGATTATTGGTGAATGCTTGATCTGCTTCCACCTATTCAATAGCAGTTATAATTCATAAATCAAGGTGTTACCAATGTTGTTGTATCCATACTGCTTTGCTACAAGTGCTTCCACCTTAATCAGCAAAGAAAAAGAGGTGCATGACAAATCCCTCTTTAAAAAAAACACAATACAAAATCTAATGACATATCTACTTATATAAGCAACTATAGAAACATAAGGATTTCAAAGTATGAAATAGTCAAGTAGAAAAGATGGATAAAGTATGATATTTACAGTTATTTCCTTGGCAAACTCCAGGTAACCTGCCTTTTCCATATGAAATAGATCTTGTATATCTGCCAATTACAACAGAGGAAATTGAGTGCATGACACGAATTAACATTTTTCTTGGATCACGGGCATAGCAGATATGACCAATAAGCACAGTCTAGAATAAACATACACTTTCTCCTTTTATGGAGTGGGAGATCCAAAAGCCTATAACAAAATGAGTTAATCGCTTGATTGTAAACAATTAGATTCCAAAAATCAAAATCACTGGCTTAATTAGTCAAAGAAAATTTGCAGAACTGATTTTAAGAGCCATTGAATGGGTCAGACCAGAATAAATAGATCAGGTACATGTTCGATGTTTCAAGTGGTATATAAATCTTAAAGTTGTTTTTGTTGGGTTGTTTCAGAGGTATAAATTGTTGCATTTTATCAAAACCAAAACAATAAGTCGAAAAGCAATATATGAATAACTTAAAATAGTTGCATTTTATCAAGTACAACTTGTATCAACTGCTAGCTTAGATAACAGGCATGAGATCTTAGATAGAGCAAATGAGAGAACCATTCATATTTTAATATGAAAGCATGTGCTCACGCCGGCAACTTCAAGGTAAATCACAAGAAGACAGTAACAACATATGCTCAACTGTAGAAAGCATGTTCATTGAAAATAGGGATACAAGATGCATCACCAAGAGGGGAACTTGTTCTTACAAATCAAGAGCTAAAAATAGCATCACAGTGTTACTTTCTAAATCTAAACAAGCACAAGCAACAAATGACATAGTTTAGCATGTTTGCACTGCACGCTGCAGAGAAGAGCTCTGATCTAGTGACACCAATCAAGTGAAACATGTAACAACTGTTGGTGTAGAACTTATAAATATATGTTAGCTGCATTTAGTGGAGAACTCACATGACTGGAGACCTTCCAAGTTCCAACTTTTTGAAAAAACCCAACAAAACAACAAGGAGCTTTAGCGATATGGCTGCAGGTGATGCAGTTGTAGGCTTGCAACAGCTACGACGAGTGATTGAGGCTTGCAGCAGGCACCTACGCACAGAAGAACATGAACAAGAGAACAAGAACAAGGACCTAAGCTAAACTTAGTTGATTAAACCTAAAGCAAAGCCTAAGACTAAATTCGGAGAGCAGAGATTTCATAGACTGGGAAAGTCCAACCTTTTCTCACTCTGTTCTTTCCAGGATGTTGTGGTTGCAAAGAAGGGCGACGCGATTGAGGCTTGCAACAGCAGACCGACGCGGAACAGAGCAACGCCGACGCGGAGCAGAGTGACGCCGACGCGGAGCAAATCGAAGGGCGACGCGATTGAGGCTTGCAACAGCAAACCGACGCGGAACAGAGTGACGCCGACGCGGAGCAGAGCGATGCCGACGCGGAGCAAATCGAAGTGGCAGTGGAGCTGTGGAGGCGGCGCAGTGAAGAAGGAAAGGGGGAAAGCCGAAAGGGTATTCAATACTCTTCGCATCGAGTGGGAAAAATAGGGTTTGCTTTGTTGATATTGAGATAAAATAAACATATAAATATATAAAATATGAATGTTATAATCAAAAGAGATTTCTGGTCTGGTGGTTTCGTGAGTGAGAATAGGGATTTATTTGCCCCGACGTCCAGGGATCAAACTCTAACATTCCTATATTTATATTATAATATTTTGATATTTATTAATTTATAGTTATAGAATGCATATTTAATAGGCCCAGGCTGGCTTGTCAGGCCTCATAGGCTTTAAATTGAGCATGGGCCTGGCCTGATAAGAAAAACAGGCTTTTAAAAGGGCCTGATTGTTATTTTATTTTTAACAGGCCAAATGCAGGCCAGGCCACAGGCCCCTGACAGGCCGCCTGGCCTATTTCCATCCCTAGCTGTGAATGAATTGCTGCTGCTGGATGCTGATGAAGAAATCTTAGGAAAGCAAGTGCTGCTGTGAATGAATTGCTGCTGGAACTGATCAAAAGCTGCTGGAAAGTAATCGGCTATGAAGGAAATTCTGGAAATGCTGTGAAGTATCAAAAGAAACCGTGAAGGATCAAAAGGAACTGCTATGAATTGCTGGATAGAAGATGAAACTGCCGACTGCTGGAAATGAGAAGAGCTGTGGAATCTGCTGGAAATGAAGTGCTGTAATGAAATTTGCTGGAATCGAATTTCTATGAAGGAAGCTACTGAAGAAAAATCGAAAAGAAAATCTGTTGGAAGAAATAAACTGCTGAATAATTGGATCGCCGGCGATGGAGTCGACTAGGGTTCGGAACCCCCAGAGCCCAAGCTCGTCCGGCCGGCGGCGATGAAGTTGGAGAGGAAGTCAGCTAGGGTCGGAACCCCTAGCCCTAGCTTGTGGTGGTGGTGCTGGACATGCTGCGACGGCTGCGTTCGGCTAGGGTTCGGAACCCCCAGAGCCCTAGCTCGTCCGGCCGGCGGCGATGAAGTGCGATGGATCACCGTTGGAGGTGGATGAGTGAGTCGGGAACCCCTCGACTACCTAGCTTCTCTGCGCGATGAGGCTTTTGTTGTCTATCCAATTGGTTCGGCTCAGCCTTTGAGTTCGGTCCAGCCCTTTGGTTCAGCCTTTTGGTTCAGCCAGTCCATCCAGCTCAGTCCAGCCCTGCCAGTTGAGTTCGACCAGCCTCAGTTAAACCAGCATTTGGCTCGGGTTCAGCCTCTGTTCAGTCCAGGTTCAGTTAATCCAGATCAGGTTTCAACCCAGCTCTAGTCCAGCAGATTGAGTCCAGTCAGCCAAGCCAGAGCTCACAGCTCAAAAGAGAATTTGCAACGGACGGCTGAGATCGATTTGGCTTCATCCAACGGTCAGATCTCTTCAGATCTGAACCAAACTCCACAGATCTCAATCAATGGTCCTGATCTACCTGTCCCCAGCTCGGATTAACCAGATCAGTGGCGGATGGTCCAGATCTTCCTTTTTCTTGAATGGATGGTCTAGAACATCTTGAGCTTGATCCAACGGTCAGATTACTTCTGATTTGGCTAAAATTTTCAGATCTTGATCTATGGTCAGGATTGATTCTATCTTGAACTCGAATTGACCAGAAGTTGACCGATGGCTCAGATCTAGCCGTTCTCTGGAATGGACGGCTCTTATTAATCCGATGCTTGATCCCTTTGATCTGGATCCAATGCTGACTCAAGTCTAATCCAATTTGATCTAGGTCCATGAGCATTTGAAGCCTACAAAATGATATTCAAATTTAGTGTCAAAAATATCTCAAATATACAAAGATTTGAATTAAAAGTCAAAATAGAGGAAATACATGAAACCTAATACAATTGTAAACTTAAGCATATAAAATGTGGATCAAACATGGATTTAAAAGCCTAAAATAATCAACAAAAATGATGGTTATCAGTCAGCGATTTCGTGTAGCTCCATTTCACAAAATAGATATTCTAATTTAACAAAAGAAATATCCTTGGAAACCTTGTAAGCAACCACCATGGATGACCACAAGATATTCCTCGGAAAGGCTTTAAGAGCATACCTCATAAGGTCGCGATTCTCGACCTTCTCATTAATGGAATGTAGACCATTATAGATCTCTTTGAATCGTCCATGGAGTTCACTTACCTTTTCATTTTCTTCCATGGAAAGGTTTTGGAGTTGGCTGATAAGAATGTCTCTCTTGGCTCTCCGGGTATCTTGAGTGCCTTCGTGAAGTTCGATAAGCTTATTCCAAAGGTCCTTGGCGCTTGTGAAGGGACCAACTTTTATCAATTGGTCCTTGGTCATCCCGCACTGCAAGGTGACCACCGCTTTCGCATTGGCTTCTCCTTTTCGGATTTGTTCAACCGACCACCTTGAGAACTCGAGCTCTTTTCCTTCGTCATCCTTTGGAGGGGAAAAACCCTCCTTGACAGCGAACCACATGTTGATGTTGGTCTTGAGATAGTACTCCATCATTGACCTCCAATATTGGAAATCAGTGTCGACGAAGAAGGGAGGTCGGTTGGTGCTGAAGCCTTCCCTCATCGCCATCGTTGTTAGCTCTCGGATGTTAAGCCGTTGAACAGAGCCCCAAGCTCTGATACCACTTGTTGGTGCTCAGATGGCTATAGAGGGGAGGGGGGGTGAATGTAGCCAGACACTAAAAACACTTGCTCTTTGAGCTTTTTTGCGATCAGAGATTAGCAGCAGTGGAAACAACACAGAAGCAGAAAGAACAAAACAAAGAGAGGAATCAAACCAACGCTAACAAGAAGATGTACAAGGTTCGGGGATAACTTGCCCCTACTCCTTGGCGTGCCCGTAAGGTGGGCGTTCCCTTGATCGTCGGCAGATCAAGCCCCGGTGAACCGGATATGAGTATAACCTCCTTCTCGATGGAGAAATCTCTCCACAAACAGTCTCCATATGATATAAGTTAAGCTCACGAGACAATAGGAGGAATCGCTCACAAGTATGTAGCAGGAACACTTAAGCACGAAGCTATACAGAGAGCACACACACAACTCAGCCAAACTCCTTAAATTTTCTGTCTCGCTTCTTTTGCTCCTCTGCATCTCCACTTCTTCTTAAGCTCCAGCTCCTGCTCACCATCGCCAGGCTCCACCAGCACCCACTGAGCCACAGCCTGATCCACTGAGCACTCAGTCCACTGAAGACCTCTTCAGCTGAGCCTTCGTCAGTCGCCAGCCGCGTTAGAAGCCATTGAGACCTGGAAACAGAAAACAGCCAAACCTGATGAGGAGAAAGTCTCCAGTTGACCTCCTCCTTTGTTTGGGTCATCCTCCATTACCTGCACATATAGCAGACACTTAGCAAATCATATCAATCAATATCAGCAAGGTAGCAGAGAAAACGCAGAGAAAAACAGACACGATCAGAAGCCTGACAGTGGATTTGAATTAAAGTTATCAGCTACTGATCGGTCCACAGACCGATCAGAGATGGCCCTAATCGGTCACCAGACTGATCAGGAAAAGCCCTGAACGATCAGGCTCTAGCCTGATCGGTCCACAGTGAGGAAACAGGGATCGCGGATTTCTTGTGATCGGTCACACTACCGATCACAGATCGTGGATCGGTCACCGGACCGATCCAACACTTGCTGGAGCTTTCTCCAGGTCCCGCAGGCCAAAGCCCCTGATCGGTCACCTGACCGATCAGGTTGTGCCCTGATCGATCTGGTGATCGATCAGGTCACTCCCTGACCAATCAGGAGCCATCATGATTGGTCAGGATGAGGAAAGTCGTGACATTTGATCGGTCAGATTGATCGATCAAGGGTTCTCACAGAGCCCATCTGAACTCTCTCTGATCGTTCACCAGAACGATCAGAAACCCAGCAGAAGCTTTTGTTCTCTCCCTGAACGTTCACTAGACCAATCAGGAGCCGAATAGAAACTTTTCTATTCTCTCCCTGATCGTGAACGATCAGACTTCTCTGGTTCGGTCACCAGACCGATCCACAACAGGGAGTTCGTGCCAACTCCCTGATCGGTATCCAAACCGATCAAGCTCCGACCAAATCAGCCCTAAGTCCAGAGAACAGCCTTCCTAGCATTCTCTGATTCATTATGGTCCCAGAGAACGAGCTCACGTGCCCTCTCCGACTAGTACACGCAATGCTCAGTCCCCCGGACCAAGACTTCGTGCCCAGCTTCACTCACCGGGACTTCGTTCAACCTAGCCTCCATCGCTAGGACCTGGCTTCACTCACCAGGGTTTCAGTCGCCTGGCTTCACTCACCAGGGTTTCCATCACCTATCTTCACTCACCAAGACCCGGCTTCACTCACCGGGATTTCAATCACCTAGCTTCACTCACTAGGACCCGGCTTCACTCACCGGGGTTTCGGTCACCTGGCTTCACTCACCGGGGTTTCGGTCACCTGGCTTCACTCACCAGGACCCGACTTCACTCACCGGGGTTTCCTTCACCTGGCTTCACTCACCAGGACCCGACTTCACTCACCAAGATTTCAGTCACCTGGCTTCACTCACCAGGATCCAACTTCAATCACCGGGGTTTCCTTCACCAGGACCCGGCTTCACTCACCAGGACCCGGCTTCACTCACCGGGATTTCAGTCACCTAGCTTCACTCACCAGGACCCGACTTCACTCACCAAGGTTTCCTTTACCTGTCTTCACTCACCTGGACCCGGCTTCACTCACCGGGATTTCAGTCACTCCGTGCCCAGTCCCCGACCAGGACTTAATCCGAATTCACTCAACCAAACTTAAATCGGTGTCAACACCAAAACAACAATCGGGCCAGACTGCATCAACACATTTCTCTCCTGCATCAACACATTTTTCTCCACACTCGAACCCTCCCAGCATAGTTCCCGAGTACAAACACTCACACTCGGACCCTCACAACCTGATTGACTCTTCAATCCGCAGTCTCGATCTATTGTCTTCACGCCCTCTTCATCTTCGGCTCCTGTCCCTCAGATGCGCACGCAAGCCCTCGGCTTGCCTCCATGCCGTCTCTCAGCTCTGTTGGGACAGGGTGCATGTTGACATGGATGCGGGTTCGTAATTTTAAAATTAATTACGTGCAGCGGAAGGTTTAGCATAAATAATTTCTCAAATTATTTAACCACACATCTAAGCATACAACTTTATCTTGTGTAGACATTATCATATATTTAAAATTTTACAGAAACGTAAACTAATTTACTTATTACCTCGCGTAACTCGAAGGAAGGGACGAGATCTAACCGTAAGCGTCCCTCGGAAGCTCCGCCTCTATTCGCGTCAACGTCGAGTATCTTCGGGATGACTTCGCAAAGCCACGAGTTTCGTGTTCTCGAGAACTACTAGATTCTCCGAGAACGCAACAAGAAAAACCAAGAGAGAAGTAATCACATTGGAAAAACTCACTACCAAGGTTGGCCGGAATCACAATTCTGGCGAGAAGGAGGAAGATGACTTGCGCCCAATCCCAAGGTGATGATGGTTGGAGAGGAAGATCGTCCCAACAGAAGAACTTCGTTGCCTCGGTGCTTCTCCTTATGCTCACGGCAAGAAGAAGGGAGAAGAGTCTTGTGGCCGGCCAAGAGGAAGAAGGGAGGAGAGGGAGAGAGCCCAGGCAAGAATACTTCGATTGATTTTCAAGCCTTGCCTTGGGTCGTTTATATAGTGGCTTCTCAACCGCCAAGTCTCTTTTTTCTTATGGAATAAATTTTCTATGACTTATTCCATCATGCCAAGTTTTATCATTTTTTAATTCATGATAAAAATCAACCAAGTCTCTTTTTTCTTATGGAATAAATTTTCTTATCATGGTAAATCAATCCATGATTGATTTTATAAAATAAAATAAATCAATCCATTGTTCATTTTAATTTCCATGAAAAATAAACCAAACCTTGGTTTATTATATAAAAATTTATATCATCCATAATTTTATAAAACAAACCACACTTGGTTTATTTTATAAATTGAGCCAAAAACTTGGTTCTCTCCCTTTGTTGTGGCCGGCCAAGCAAAGAGGATGGAGACCCTCTTTGGCCGGCCCCCCCAAGCCACGCCCCAATGAATTAAACTTATTTAATTCATCTATTAAGTCTTCAAAAGACTTAGCCATTTTACGCTTCCGATGCGTCTCTGAAAAATTCAGATTCGACTTATCGTTTGGCTTAACCAAACCTAATCTCTCTTGATTGGAAAATCTAATTTTCAACTCATTTTAAATCCCTCGGATTACTCGTAGTGCGTGTGACTAAATAGGTTTTTGATTTATGTTGGCCGTCTATAATTAACCAATTATAGAACGATCATGAGTGACACCTAGTAGTACATCATGATCCCCAATTAATCGAAAGATCAACGGTTGACCTCAGAAACTATTCTGAAACCCTTCAACAGCTATAATGAATCGTGCCCCATTCCCTTCACCATCTTATACCCACTTGGTTCACGACATGGTCTATGTGTGTCAGTCCCCACTAGGCTGACTACGTCACACCTAGCCCAAGTAACATTTTCTCGTCCTACGGATTCTAATTACTCTCATGTATTTAAGAGATTCATACTCTGAACATGTCATGCTCTGGACAGAGGCTTCGAGTAACAATCCGACGATAGGCCTCGGGTATACATCTCCTCGCAAGGAGTGGTGAATCCTTTGTAGGCTGTTCAAACATCTTCGGGCACTTCGGCTTATACCCAATCATCCTGGGTCCACACCTCCTTGGAGATGCTTGCTTAAGTTGTCAAAGTATAAGTCTCCATGACCAAGATGACTTGAACACCGCAAGTCAAAGGAACATCGCACTTAAGCTGCAGTAAGAACTTCACTGACATATCTATATGTAGATCACCATATGAAGTTTTACAGCCAGTCACTCCAATGAACTAGTTCCCGTAACTAGCATTCATGTTTATCTCCGGACATCTCAATGTCACCAGCCAGTGAGAATCAGCTGATTAGAGAATAACTCATGCTAGTCTCAACAGAATTGATAGTGTCTGTATTTATCAATTCATCGACTAGGGACAATTTCAATACTTCACAATTGCACATGTAGAGATAATCACTAGTTGTGAATTCATCACAAATTCTCTCATGCTGTGAATTGTATTGCGGACATTCAGTAAATGAGTTTAAGATCTCAATCAAATACACAAACATGTATACTCAAATAGTGAATATTCATTTATTAGAATAAATGATTACAATCATAAGGCGATTGCCTTAGGACACTTCTCTCATATCACTAACAGGCTCATCGTCTCTGTCCATGGTCCCTCGGATGTGCACACAAGTCTCCAGCTTGCCTCCATGCCACCCTTCACCTGAAGACATCCAACCAAGTTTATGTGTACCTACAAACCTGCACACTCACATACACATATTAGTCCAACAACAAACCATAACTTAATCATATTGACACATACATCAAAACTCATGATCCTCCAGATCATACTTGGGTCGATTGCCCCAACAATCTCTCCCTTTTTGATTTGTGACAATATGTTTAAGTTAGGTAAACAAAAAACACTAATATCAATAGCAATTGAAAATTAAAGCATAACAAACAAAAGACAACCTCCCCCTTAACCTATGTCCTCTCCCAAATTTTAATTCTCGCAACCAACACCAAGTTAAGTTCTACCCAACTTAACATCACAACACCTAGTTATGTTCTACCCAACTTAACACCACAAGTTTTCTTTCGTCGAGTTAAACCTAACTTAACACCCCAAGTTCTCCCCCTTTGACACAATCAAAAAGATTGCCCCAAGCAAGCCTAACCCTAGTGCCAAAAAAAACTTCACTTTATTTCTGAAAACCCCCTTAGAAATTACCAAATAGCAACATCAGTCGACTACCCCTGGAGCAGTCGACTGCCCTCTGCTATTCTCAACACACAGCAACATCAGTCGACTGCCCCAGGGCAGTCGACTGATACAGTCTAATTCTGAATTTCAGCCCAAATTCAGAAATCCCTAGAACAACCCAAATTTAGAAATCCCTAGAAAATTTGAAAAAATGTAAAATTTTACAAGCGCATTTGTTAGGATATAATCTACCCTAAAAAAATATATTTTCATGAAAAATATCAAATGTGCTTGACTTTTGGTACAACTTGTTGGTGCAGAAAGCACCCAAGTCAAACCTGTATTTTGATAATGGCAACAGGGTTCAAAAGTTAAGGTATATTGTTTGTCTAACATTTTACTCAAGTGTGCAGGCAAAGCCCAAGCGAAGGACTGCTAGGCACCTGGCGAAGGAATGCCAGGATACAAAGCCCCAGCGAAGGACTGCTAGGCACCTGGCGAAGGAATGCCAGGATACAAAGCCCAAGCGAAGGACAGCTAGGCACCAGGCGAAGGGCAGCTTGGTACTGAAGACCTGGCGAAGGACTGCTAGGCACCTGGCGAAGGAATGCCAGGATACAAAGCCCTAGTGAAGGACAGCTAGACACCAGGCAAAGGGCAGCTTGGTACTGAAGACCTGGCGAAGGACAGCTAGGCACCAGGCGAAGGGCAGCTTGGTACTGAAGACATGGCGAAGGACTGCTGGGCAAAAGTCCAACCGGAGGAGCCGGTTGGCATCAGGTACATTCTCCCGAGAGGAGTAGGTGAGGATGCGTTCCCCGACGAGAGAACAGTAGGCGTCGGTTCGACCTAGGGTTCCATTTTGGTGACCTAAAGTCAGAACCAAGACAGCTAAGGCTGTATAAACTAACATCTTATTGTTTTATGTTGTTTTGGACTAACCCTGAATGCAGGACCGAAGGAACGAGTGTCTGCAGCTCAGAGAGCCTCAAAGGAGTGAGGCAAAGGCTGAGTAGGGCGCCCGGAGTGTCCCGGGCGCCCCCAAGGTGAACACAAAACAAAGTAAAAGCAAGGTGAGCTTCGGCATCTTTGGGCGGGGCGCCCCCGTGCTCCCGGGCGCCCCCAGGTGAAGCCAACGAAGCAAGCCAGCGAGAAGCCAAACGGATGAGAGTTGACCCGGTCAATCCAAGCGCCCCCAGTCAAGATCTGATCCCGAGTTTGAAGGGATCAGAGCTGACCGAGAAGAACTCGGATCGGCTGACATGTGGGGGGGGCGCCCCCGACGTTCCGGGCGCCCCCAGGTGCTATAAAAAGGGCCCTCGACCCCAAGGCTTCAACACTGAATTCATTCAACGCAACCATGCTCTTCTGCTCCCGCACTCTGCTCCAGAAACCTCCCGACTCGAGAAACAAGCGTCGACGACGTCCCTCTGCTCCGAGAAACATTCCACACCGGACGTCGGTAACGAAGAGCAATTTCCTTTTTGTGTTTACTATATTGCAATTGTAAATCTATTTGTAAATCATTTTGTGCACATATAAAATTGCCCGCAGTAAACAGTTAACAACCGTGGGCCTTGGAGTAGGAGCCGACCGCGACTCCAAACCAAGTAAAAAACTTGGTGTTTGCGTTTGTTTGTTTTAATTTCCGCTGCGTAATTTCTCTATCTCTTAAATCCGAACGTTTTCCGATATTCACCCCCCCTCTATCGGTTCTCTCGATCCAACACAACTCCCAATTCTTTCAAAAATGTATCAAAAAGTATCAAGTTTCAAACCTATATACGATTCCATATGTTTGCGAAAACCATCCATTATCATTTTACACATAGAATTGCTTCCAAATCCTCCTTTTCCTTTATATACTCTTGATATGACAAAACCTCCCCCCATTTATCTCTTACCCTTTAGATAAACATGCATTAACCTTCCCTTGTGCCCATATAAGTCATATCTTATCATTCAATAGCACTTCACGAATTTCAAACAACAAAATACTAGCTAGTCATGAAATCAAAACTCATAAAATAACATAAAAGCATAAACAGATGTTTCATACATGACTTAAAAAAACATCAAAGTAACACAAGGGCTAAAGCCCCGAAGTAGTTAAATATTACAATGCCAAATGAAAGTGTTTGAGAGATAAAATGTAAATCGAAACAAAACACTCTCAACACTCAACCATCAAATAACATCTGCTGCATGTCGTCGTCTGGAGAAGGAGGAGCCTAGTGTGTCAGATGTCACTGCTGTACCATCTCGTATATCTCCTGTTGCTGCATCTGCATATCCATCTGACACTGCTGGAATGTATGCAAATCCTCCCTCAGCTCGTGTACCTCGGACTGGAGCTGAGAGAACTACTCCTGTGTAACTCCACCAGCGGGCTCCTCATCAGAATTGGAGGACTCAGGATGCTGCCTCCAAACTATCTCCCCCTGCCTACACTCGATCCCTGCCAAGGACAACTGGCGTGTGCCAATCTGATCATAGTCCTTGGACAAGTGACGTACCTGACCATTAGTCGTGCATATACCCCTAGACTCAAAGAACTCGGTCAGGACATGGCAAAAAGACATGTATATCTTCCCATTCACACTCTGGAAAAAATGATGTAAAAACATGCAGAGTGATGTCGATATCCAGCCTCCTCTCTAAGGCGTACATCATCAACAAGTGTGGCAATCAAATCCTCGCCCGTCCCTTGGTAACAATGGGTAATATGCACTCTACGACATTTTTATACAAGACATTGCTAAATGGACTCATGTTCTTAGCATAAAAAATACGCCTTGTAAGACATCGATGTCTTGCAAAATAATGCATGTGAATTTGATCAATAGTGACAACAGGGAAAGTAAGGGGCTCAACAACTTTTGGGAAATTGTGAATGCATTGTTGGACACCCTACACCCCAAAAATGCACCTAAAACTGTGGATGAGAAGGGAAAGGTGACTCCTGCCACCATGGACTCATAGTGGTCATTGTCGGAATTGATGCATGTGAGGTTTGTATAGAATTCTTTACACATGTCTAGATTGATATCATGCTGACAATACACCAACTGCTTTATCCCAAAATGAGTAATCATGCCAGTAATTTGGGGGGTTTTCTCACGAAAATATGACATATTAAGGTATCGACAATTCATCAATACAAACTCATTCTCCTCAAATCTACGTAGACACTCATCGGACCGGAATCAATGTATCTCCGGATCTATACGACCTTGCTGTGATGATCCCTCCCCCTTTCTTCTCTTTTGGACAACTCTATTTTGAACAAACCCATGCATCCACCACAAATTACCCATAAAGAGACAACACAAAGAAAAACATGTAACAAGGAGAAAAATTAGTTCCAAAAACTGAACCGAATGTGAAAAACAAACTCCATAAGTAGTTACTGTTTCTCCCTTCGTTGCATGGTGAAACTTGATGAGGATTGACTTGAAAGAAGAAGTTTTACTAACCCTAAATGTAAATCGGAGGTGGAAGGAGGTTAGAGAAGTGTTTTCAGGGCTTGGGAGGGCCTTAGAACAAGAGAGGAGGGTGGGAAGGAGAAGATCTCGTAGGGGGTGGCACGCAAACCCTACGTTTTGGTCATCCCGCGCTGCTGTTCATATTTAAACTCACGCTTACCAGTCGGCTGCCCCTTGGGTAGTCGACTGCGAGACTGATCAGAGAGTTCAGTGGACTGCCCCTGGGGCAGTTGACTGATAATTTGAATTTTTCAGTTTCGACTTTACACTAGACCAGTCAACTGGTACAGAACCAGTCGACTGGTACACTGATTTCAAGTTTCCAACCCTAATTTCAGAAATGCATAACTAATTCCACAAATCTCCAAAAAGTCTGAAATTTTATGGAGAGATTTGTGGAGCCTATGTTTATTTTTAAAAAATATATTTTCAAACAAACCTACTCCGGATCCCAAGATTGGCATGAACTTCAAAAATACCTAAATTGTGTAATTAAAACTTAGCCAGAAGTTCTAGTTTTGACCTTTCCTTGATCCATCTTCCCATACTTAATCATAATACATTCCTAGCACTGAGTTATATGGTGTTTACACATTAAACACAAATTTCTACCCAATGTGATCCTATTTCAATCTTTTCCCATAAATCTCCTTTTAGTGTGTCAATTCTCTAGGATTAAGACTCACCTTAGTCTTCTGAACCCTTTGACACACTCCATAGTCCATCTAATCTCCTAAGAAATCCTCCTGAGATCGATTGGCCATGGATCTCATTTTGACCTCTAGAGCTTTCCTTTGAGCTCCTAGTCCTAGTTACCTCCCTAGATAACTCATTCACAATTGCAAGACTACACCAGTGTTCCTCTAGTGCTTTTTGACCTTCAACTATCACTCTTTTGACTTTATATACTTTTTTCTTGGTCAATTCTTTCTTTTCCCTTTTAAATGACTTTTCCTTGTCATTTTGACCTTTTCTTTACCATAATCATAAGGCATCCCGAGTACAAACACTCACACTCGGACCCTCACGATCTGGTCGACTCTTTAATCAGCAGTCTTGATCTGTTGCCTTCATGCCCTTTTTGTTTTCGGCTCCCGTCCCTCGGATGCGCACGCAAGCCCTCGACTTGCCTCCATGCCACCCTTTACGCATGTCTCGAAGTCCGCGTCCCTCGGCTCATCATCTTTGCCCATGATCCCTCGGATGCGCACACAAGCCTCTAGCTTGCCTCCATGCCACCCTTTACCTGAAGACATCCAACCAAGTCTATGTGTACCTGCAAACCTGCACACTTCCATACACATATTAATCCAACAACAAATCATAACTTACTCATATTGACACACACATCAAAACTCATGATCCTCCAGATCATACTCGGGCCGATTGCCCCAACACTATTGAGGTGAGTTCGAGGATGGAGATAGCATTCCTATACCTGCCCAAATCTTCCGCGGGGATTTTTTCAAATCCCCGAACCCGAACTCGAACCCGAACCCGAACCCAAATCCGAACCCGATAATATTCCCCGAACCCGTTCCATTTCAAGTTTTCCGATGGCCCCCGAACCCGCGGGAAAAAATGTCATCCCTATCCTGGAGTCAAGAACGACCTGGAATTGGTAATTGCCCGAAGTTGGGGGTGCCACGAAGTCGAAGATCCTTTGGCATTGGGGACGTCACGAAGTAGGGGCGTCATGGAGTCAAGGTGGCTTCGAATTGGGGCTATCGGGATTCGGAGATGGTCCTAGTCCGAGAGCAATGCAGAGTCGAGCATGATCTTGGTCCAGGAGTACTGCAGAGTTAGGGATACATAGAGTCAGGATATTATATAATTAAGGAGCAGAGTTCTATTGACTTTGACTACCATCGTAATAGAGTTATCGACCTTTTTAATCACATAATACCCTCTAATTATCTCTCGCATTAGATAAGCTTTTATAAATTTTATAATTCACTTTTACAAAATTTGAACGTATAAAAATATTATCTAACATTATAAAATTCATGATTTGTATTACTAAAATTCGAATTTTAAAGTATTCTAAAAATTATGATATTTATTAAGAAGAGGTAGGTTGATCACATTCCATATTCTACAGTCTATCCACTAATAAATTGATCCCTAATAATTGCACTATCTCAAGTTTTTCTTTTTCTTTTTTAAAAATAAACCTTATCCAAATTAATCAAAGTTATCTTGTTTCGAAAGAATTCATCAAAAGCATCCGTTTTTTCGCATATATCCGACTATCCTGTGGGCAGTTTTTGTTTGGGTCCATCCGTTCCGAAGTACCAAAAGTGACGGTATGTTGACGGGTCGTCGAACAGCCTTATATAAAATAAGCAGACGTTAAGTGGGCTCCATAGCCCACCCCAGCCCACCCCAATCGCGCGACGTGTCGGTGGCCAGTGTCCCCAACAGCCAACTGAATTGACTTAAATGCCCTCTTAGTATGTTTAATAAGGTCTAGAGTGAATGGTTGATATAGGGATTTTGAAGTTGGGTGTATGTGTGTTTTATTTATTTTCTATTTTTATTTTTTATAATCTATTTGACTCTCTTCTAAATTATGTAAGCAAGTCGCAAGTTAAGCAAGTTTCTGAGAAACCTCGAATGTTCCGTAATGGCGAATTGGGGATCGAGTTGATCTACGGCGATAGGCAATTTTTAGGGTTTATGCTGTCCATTTGAGGGTTTCGTTTGGAGGATTGTTGACAATGCCGACCACGACGGTGGCGACGGCGGCGGGGATGGCGGTGGTCTTATATTTCCTCTTCAGCCGGCGACTGGCTTCGGCGAGAGCAGACAGGGAGGAGGAGTGTGGCGGAGGGGGAAGATTATCCAAGGTGGGTGGGAGGGCGGCGACGGCGGGGAGGAGGAGGATCTCGCGGAGGCCGGCGCAGCCGCCGGCGACGTGGCGGGAGGCGGTGACGACGTTGGCTGATACCCTTCGATTTACATACTCGGAGACGCTGGGGAAGTGGCCGATCGGGGACTTGGCCTTCGGGATTAAGTATCTGATGAGGCGGCAGGTTAGTTCGTTTGGATCTCTGTGGATCTGTCGATCTTTTCGTTATCTGCCAACAAACTGTTCTTATGATTGCGTTTACTCCTTTTGGATCTTGAAGTTTTGGATTTCTTTAATTGTATGATTTCAGTTCGGTGGTGTTGTTATTTTCTTTTTTGATATATTTTTTTAGAATTTTACAGGAATTGTCTGCTTGATAGGCAAAAAGTACTACTGTTTCTTACTCCCTAACTAATGAATAGTTACTGGTAGGGAAAGGCTGGTAATATTTCTGGAATCTGCCTGTATTTAAATACAAAGAGGGCAATGTTTCATTCGATAACAATTTACTTTTTAAAATTTTAACCAATAGTTTCCTTTGCTCCGCCATATGATTCAGAGAAATGAGAAAAACATGCAAAATAATAACAAAAAAAACTTGGTAATAATAAATTAGTGGCTGAATGAAGTTCATAAGGACGAAATCATTACACTACCCGCCGATGTTATTGATAAATAGTGTGGTCATGTTGATCCTTGTAACAGAATTAATTCTATTTGAATTTAAGCCTGTGTTATCTTTTTGTTTCTCATAATAGGCCAGTCAAATTCTACATTCTCTAATATGTTTCATACCTTTCCAGGGTAACCTTCATGTTGCAAGTGTTTATGCTGGTAGTGATTGTCTAGAACTCAAAGGTCCTGAGATAATGGCCGAGTTGATTTGTTCATTAAGGCTGGTGAACCTCTGCTATCTTTTCTCAAAAAGACCATTCCTGAATTTTCTTGAATCTGGTGGTTTTTCCAAAGAAGATGTACTTCTCCAAGAACCCAAGGCAGGGGTGAGTAAGCATTAATATATTGGATAAGTGCATATTAGTTCTTCTCTTTATCATATTGCTTAATGAAAATGTTCAGAAAAGATAGATTATTATGGTATTTATGTGTTACTTTAGAGTTTCTGTGAAATTGCCTTTTGGCTTTTAATCTTATTTTGGTGCTTATTATTTACTCTCTTTATGCAGCTTTTGAAACCAGCTTTTACAATATTAGTTGATAGGGAAACTAAATGTTTTCTTCTACTGATACGTGGAACTCATAGTATTAAAGATACATTGACAGCAGCAACTGGTGCTGTGGTCCCTTTCCATCATTCGGTTTTAGATGAAGGTGGCGTGAAGAAATTAGTCTTAGGATACGCTCACTGTGGAATGGTAGCTGCAGCACGGTGGATTGCAAAATGTATTACACCATTCCTTCTAAAGGCAGTTTGTCAGCATCCCAATTACAAGATCAAAGTACCCTTCCCCCTATTTTCTTACTTTAAATCTTTCACAGTACTTCATATTTTAACTTGCTTATTGTTTCTTAGTTCTTGTCTGGCAAGTGTAGTTTAGCTCATCGGTTTTTGTTAGACCATCTAGCATGCGTACAAATTGACAGCCTCATTTGTTCTCACTCATACATGATTTTATTTCATCATTTCTTGGACAACTGCTGTTATGGTGGTTTTATTTATCTTGTGAGTAAAATTGTCTACCTTCTGATCAGTTTCCCTCTTTTTTTTTTTAATGTTAAACCTGCTTGCATTGCCAATTTTCCTGCTGATTTCACATGTAAACTTAATGAGATTGCAATTTATCAGTTGTATTGTAAGAAGGCATTGAAGAGGATATGGGATGGATTGGTAGCCTACCTTGTATATACACATTAGCATGGAAAACCTTATATGGTTCAAATGAATTACATCAATATTATCTGTTGATTATACATGTGCACAATTGTACAATTTGACTATCTATCTGTATTAGGTCTTTACCTTGAACACAGCAATCTATTTATTTATTTATTTATCACATTGCTTTATGCTAGTATTTTGCTGTTAGGTTCTTTTTAATGTTTGTTTCATAGAATAATACTTTCTTGTGATTTTAAGATCGTTGGGCACTCATTGGGAGGTGGAACTGCTGCACTTTTAACATATATTCTTCGAGAACGGAAAGAATTATTTTCAAGTACCTGTACAGCATTTGCTCCAGGTGGGTGTATTCTAGCTTTTGTTTCTCTCATTATCTTCAATTATAATCTCAGAGAAAGAGTCAATACAATCTTTCCTCACTTATTATTCGCTATAATATTTCTTTGAATTTCAAAATGTGTTATCATAGTTAACCATAACTGCAGCCTTTTGAGGATTTTGTTATGAAGCAGTTCAAAGTTCAAGTGAGAGGAGGAAAGAAAAGGAGTTAATTATATTATCTTATATTCACTCTATCTCATTCTTTTTTTTACTTGAACTGAATCGAAAAGAAATAAATACTATCTCTTATTTATGTTTCTTAGATGCTTCAACTTCATTTCCATCAATTTCCTTCTATCTAGGAAAAAGTAAAATTAGAGGAACTGTAAATTCCTTCATATATTTTTGTTTGCCTTCTACTTCTGTCCAAGAACACACAACGGAACGGTGTGCCACTTACCTTGAGTCATCCAAGTTCTTGCCATGTAATTCACTACCCTAACTTGGCTAGATATTTTTGTTATCATATTATATGTTCTGATATTATGCATTTAACTGTTCTGAAAAATACAGCCCTGCATAAAAGACATGAAGTTGTGATGTTCATTTGTTTGCTTTGTATATTTTCATTTTTGTAGTTTTTTCGTTAGATGATCTGGTAAGTAATATGGTCAGTTATAAACAAATATGTTTGGAGAATTGAAGTAATTTGGTGTCTAAGGTTTCATATCATCTTTGATGCCCTAATCTTTCGTACCTCAATCAATTAGTTTAATAAATATACGAATCAAGAAACCAAACATGCATTCATTCCTTAAAACCATAAAAGTCACCACTCACTAGTTAGTCTGAATGTAGCTATAATCTGGATGTGTATATCATTTATTTCCTTGATCTTGGTGACATTGCTGCCCGGCTTTACACTCCCAAAGTCTACTGCCCTGTAAGTGGTGAGGTACTCCTCTTAATGACACAATAATAACACATCTCGGAGTTCATAATCCACTTCATATCGAAATTCTGGATATGTGCATAAACTATCATAAATTAGTGACACCTCATTGTTTGACAATGCAACCATTGTTGTGATTAAAGGACTCAAATGGGCTAGGTCGCCCCATAGCACAATCTAACCTGGGCCCTGGCATAAAATGGGTTGTGTTTTTGCATTACCTGACCCCACCAACAGGTTTAGGTAGGTCTGTATTCTATTTGATGGGCTATTCACAGGCCTGTTTAAGCACAACACAATTTCAAGCTATGCTTGCTTAGCCCAACATGACACTGAGCACCATGAGGTGAATTTTAATAGGGTTGAGCGTGGTGATTTTTAATGTCATTTGGAAATGTACCATAGGAAGGTGGAAATTTTGAAAATATTAACAATGATTTGGTTCCTAAACAAAATCAATCAATAATCTTCTTGGCACGTGAATATTACTTGTAGTAAGGAACCTAATTTGTAAATGAAAAATTATTATTTTCTTAGGAATAATAGAAAAATAAAGGTTACAAGAAGAGTGTTTAACATGCATATACATCTTGCTACTTTTCCCTAAGCTACTTTTTATAAAATTCTTAGATAAATGGAGTAATATTAGTTTTCCATAAATAATAGGGAATTAAAACTTGATTTTAAATTCATAGATGAATGGAGAAATATTATTTGTTTTCTAAATAGTAGGGAATTAAAGGTTATAAAAGCCAGCATTTATATCTTATAAATTACTCATTTTCTTTTTCTGTGATCTATTCTCATCCATAATCCTTATCAAGAACACATTTGCAAGCTGCTAGATCAAACATTCAACAGAAGCCCCCTTTATATTTATTTTTATTAAATTAGAAATTAGAATTGTTCCCTGTTTAAAAAAATGTGTTCTATTTTGTTCAAATGATTTACAACTTTCTTGCTGTGAAAGTTCCCTAAATCATAATTTATACAGGCTCAAGCAAGCCGACCCAAGTCAAGCTTGACTGTATTCAAATGTGTTCATTTAGTTATTGAGCTTGTTCTATATTTCTTTTAAAATTTATAAATAGGCTTTGTCAAACCTTTCTAACACTATTAATTTTCAATTGACATAAATGGTAGAATCTAGTTTCAACATGCTATCGCCTGCATCTGTTGATATTGATCATCCATCTGTGTAGATAGATTGAAAGAATTTTATTCAACTTGCCTTTGATACCACTTATTAGGCTTGAATCTCTGCAACCTCAATCAATCAAAGTAGCAAAATGCAATGGATTTAATAGAACTTGCACATAAATTTGGATGAATCAAGGATTTCAAACATGTATTAATGGAGAAAACGACACACATCAAGAACACTCAATATTTCTGTTGAAAAACTTCTTTTGCAAAGGACAAGAGTAAAAAATCAAAGAAATAGTAAATTCATTAATTACCAAGAATGAGTACACACTGTTTTCCAGAATGTGCTGCATAATTACAATTTCTGTTATCCTTTACATTCTTGCTGTCCAACTGAACCTGGCCCAACATTCTCACCGGGGTTGCAAATTGCCCCACAATCTTGTGGTTTAACTAAATGTTGATTTTGGATTGGCATGATGATCTGGTATTAGCATCCCAAGGCTTTTAATGATTCAACTTGTAGTAGGCAGGTTTGGCAAGTTTTGTCCTACTTCATTTACTTTGGTTCTATAATTACACCAAAAGATAAAATCCCCCGTCACTTTCATAATTTTGAATTTCAAGTTGTCTGTGATTAGGTTATTATAAACTTATAGCATGCATCTTTTAGATAAATTCATCGACATCACACCAATTAACCGATAGAAACTTCCTGGTGCATCCGATCTTTTTACTAGCAAATAGAACCTAGCTTGTCTTCCTATTTTGTCATGCATGATATTTTATATGTAACTGAGCATTGATAATCAATATCTAAATGTTCATTCTAGCGTACAATCTGTTATCTAGAGCTAGCTTTGAAGCCGGACTATGCATATAGTAAGTAGGTTTGGTATTTTGGCAACAACATAGGAATGGCAGTGATTATCCGACATTGTAATGGTACATTTGAAGATAACTGCAGAGCTTTATGGACCTTAGGCAATCAGCTTGTTGACTAATAAAGGCACTAGTTTAATATTAATTCATGGTTGATATATCAGCAGAATAGAGTATAAGCATGCACGTTTTTTGTTCTTTGCTACAAAAATATGTATACATTCAATTTAAATATAAAATTTTATATTTCCTTCCTTTCTATCCTTTTTATGCCTGGCAGTTGTTGGGACTCGAGCTTTTTTTTTTGTTGTTGTTGCCATCATCATTGTGTCATGCTCAGCAGATTTTTTTCAAAGTAGTTGTGGAATGTTGTACACTTTGTTCTAAAAATCGGCCTAGGCAACCGCCTAAACGTCGCCTAGGCATTAGGCGACAGCCAACCGCACTAAAAACATGCTAGTCAATCAGCCTAGGCGGCCTTGGCGGGATTTGGCGGCCCTAAGTGTCATCTAGGCACCGTGGAAATAGTACGGGTCTTATTCGTTTTTGTTTGGGCTTTTAAATTTAAAGCCCAATTAAAAAAAAACTGAAATGTAACTTTTTTTGTGTTGGGCTTAAGTTTTATAAGTTCTAAACTTTGGTCCAACAAAAAAATTGATCTATTAGCTTGCTCTAGCAGCTAGCACCAAACTTCATCTTTATCGTACTGAGTAATCAGAGTTATAGAATGTGATTTATTATGTAATTTATGTTGATACTTCTGAATCCGCCTAGCAGCGCCTAGTCCCCGCCAAGGCGGCCTAGGCACTAGGCACTGGTATGGCGCCCAACTAGTACCTAGCTAACTTTAGAACCTTAGTTGTGCATAAGAAATAAATACCATTACTCAAGCAACAGGGCCCTATATATATCATGCTATGTTTGGCTCGTGGAAAAATATTGGTAATGGTAAAAGAGTAAATTATCTAGTTGCATTTTTGTCTGTTCAACTTCTTTTTTCCATGTGACAGCTGCTTGTATGACATGGGAGTTGGCAGAGTCTGGCAAGGACTTCATTACCACAATTATAAATGGCTCCGATCTGGTCCCAACATTTTCAACTGCTTCTATAGATGATCTGCGGTCGGAGGTATCAAGCCATATTTTTAGTTGATTCTGGCTTAATTTATGGTAATTTGGGCCCTCAAAACTTGCTAGGATATTTTCTCTTAGCATTGGGCTCGATAAGTTGGGAATGATGGGTTATGCAATGCAGATTAGAATTTAATTTTTTTTTTCTAAAGTTGCAACTGCTTCACAAGGAATAAATTTTCTTTTTCCCAGTTCATCTTTAGCTTTTTCCACCCTTGATTTATCTTGGAGAAACATCACACCACAACTTACTACCAAATAAAAATACACGAGAGCAAACAAAAGACGTAAAAAATATGACAAGGAGATAGATGTGCCTCGTAGCAGTTCACCTTAGCATCTTTATTTTAGTATTGTAAAATTGTCTCAACTACTAAACTACTCAAGGGACCTAGTGTAGTAGTGTATGGCACCTAGACACGCCTTTTAAAATCATTGGACAGTTGTGCTTTGCTTTCATGAAGACCGTGGTTATTTATCTGCGCTTCTGCAATTATCATTTGCTATTCTCTTTAGGTTAATCTTTGTGCATTTTAGCTGGTATGTAGATGTCAAATGTTCGGTCACATAATCATGGCGTTAAATTTTTACCACAGAGAATACTGCAAGCACCCAATGGATTTTGCATGCTGTGCCTATGAATACTTTCAAGCGCCACTGAAGTCATTTTTCTGATTTTCTAGTTAATAATTTTGTGCTTTTTTCCTGCAATGTAGGTTACAGCATCATCGTGGTTAAATGACCTGAGAGATCAAATACAACATACTCGATTCTTAAATGTTCTTTATCGCTCTGCATCTGCTTTGGGATCTCACCTGCCATCTATATCTAGTGCAAGAGCCAGGGTTGCAGGTGCCGGCGCACTACTTCAGCCTGTTTCCAGCAAAACTCAGGTCACATTCTTCATGAACACTATGCTTTATCGCTTTTCATTACTAAATTAATAAAAGTTATTATTCAAACGGGCAAGGAATAGACTTGTGACTGGGAATCCTCTTTTGATGATTGTTGCCATGTGAATGTGAATGTCTTTCAGTGACCATATATGCTGAACTGGTGATATAGATGTATACACCATAGTTTTTTGCCACACATTATGAAGGTAAGACAAGGTTGTTAGTATGGAATGTGTTGAAATATTAATTCTAAAAGAAAACTGAGGAAATTAACTAAATGTTTCCTTAAAATTAACTTATGGGACAGCCTACTAGTTGATTACCACATCGCCAAAATGCAGCCATTTGGCCTCTATATTCTTGCAAATGTTGCTTGGATCTTTCTTCCTGCATTAATGGCTAAATTTTTTTATTCAAGTGTAAATAGTTTGTATTTTATGACTGATGTGTCCTTTGCTTTTTTATGATTGTACAATTACTTAAATTGTTTGCTGATGTTGCATTTTGTGCTTTTACATTACACAGGTTGTGGTAAAACACGCTCAATATGTTGCTCAAGTAGTTGTAAGGAGCCAATATTCGCTGTCATCTTGGACATGTATGGGGGCACGCCGTCGTGCTGTTGGCACAACTAAAGAGAAGTCATCTGACATGGATTCCCCATCTGAAACAAATTTAGGGACAACTATTGTTGATTGTAGCAATCACTTGGACGATCCACATTCTGATAGTTCACAAGTCTCAGACAATGAGGAAACAGAGGAGGATGAGCTAATACAGCGAGATAAAGTCGTCAATGCGTCTGTGGTGGAAGAATTGACAGGTGATTTGTGGTTTGATCTAGAAAAAGAACTCGACCAGGCGGAGTCCTCCACTGCTGAAGCGCAGCAGGAAGTGGAGGCTGCTGTGAAAGAAATAGTAGATGAGGAAAATGCAGTGTTACAAGCAGAGAAGCAGCATAGCACAATTGTTGCTACGGAGACCCTCCAGTTTTACCCTCCTGGTAAAATCATGCACATGGTTTTGTTGCCAACGACAGATCCTGAGGCAGATCCAACCGAGCATATCCTACCTGATGAAAACAATGTCGGCATCTATGAAACCCCTAGATACCTCTATAGTAAGATTAGACTTTCAAGAACTATGATCAATGATCATTACATGCCCATGTACAAAAAAATTATGGAGCTATTGATTGATAAGCTCGCTAAGGATCAGGAGGATGATCACAGAGACACACTTCTTTCATAACGTTAATACATCTAAATATGTTGTTGCCACAGCTTTGGTTGTGTTCATATTCCGTAGATATCAAGTTTTCTGTGATCTTCAAGTGGAACAATTTATTCATCGATCAATTTTATTTAATATCCATTAGGTTTACGAACTTTTGGACAATCGTTTCGGTAGAATTCGCATAAGTCTTCTTTAATATCCATTAGATTTAGTATACGGATATGATCCTCAATATATTAATAACTATTTAAGTCGAAATAGAGACCAACCTTATCTAATATCCATTAGGTTTAGTACACAAATACAATCATTTGTAAATTTAATTATAGATATTGAACAATCAGATCAATTGAATCCGAGATCAATCTTATTTAATTTGCTCCAATTAAATTTAAGTGCAAAAATATTAAATCATTGATAAAGCGAGTAATCTACAATTTAATCCCCATTTTCCACACTTTGAATTTTATATTTAATATCCGTAGTGTTTAGTACACAAACATAAACATCAACAAATTGAATTGTGAATGTTAAACACACTTGTCAATGAAATACAAAACAATAACCTTTAATATTCATTAGCTTTAGTATACAAACATTATCATTAAGCATTTGAATTATGGATAATGCGGAAGGCAATCAGAGGTGTCTCATGGTTGAGGTCAAAAATTCTATTAAAGTGGTGGTCAAAGTTGATAGAGACCTGTTTCCTTATTTTGCAATATCTTGACTCCAAGCAACCCAACTTTGGGCAATTCTTGATTCCAAGTGACCATTAAGATAATAAGCTACGGCCTGAAGATACAAACAACGTAGTCATTATTTTTCGAAGAATGTGGAAATCACTGTTGTTTAATTTGTGAAAAGTGGCAACGTAATCATCTATTTTGGGGAACTGGGTAACTCTAACGGGGATCTCAGAATATGAGAAATATAGTCGTAACCCAATAAAAGGCAGCCCACTCTTTTGGGCTCAAGTACATCCACATGTATCCAAACCCTAGAATACTATTTTTTTTCTTATTCCTTTACCGAAGACTTACTTGAGTGTCGGAGTGATTAAGGAATCCTCGACCGTCATTGTAACTCTCTCCTTGTTTTCTTCTATTTAGGCTCTTGCCTATCTCTCTGTAGGTCTTTACTATTGCTAGGCGATCGACGACCAAGTCAACACCGACGCTTACTCACCGATGGCTCATTCGTTAACATTCTCAGACGGGATCAATGAATATTGAATAACCATTTCACTCTACACTACACTTAGATCAATTTTATTTAATATTCATGGATGTAGCATGCAAACATAATTATAAACAAATTAAATTATGATGAAAACTAATTCAATTGGATCCGAGATCAATCTTATTTAATATTCATCAAACTTAGTACACAAACATGATCATGGGCCATGCAAATGGTCTACAACTTAATCCTCATCCCTCACACTTAGGTGAATTTCAAAGGATAAACCGGTGTCTTGTCCGGAAAAAAGAGACCAAAGAACTTCTCCAACTCCGCCGGACCTTTTTGATTCTCATTAAACATCGCAAACAAGTAGGTCTCAATTGCAACCTCAGGCTTCTTTGGTGTCCCTTTCGCGACATGGTCGATCAAATTCTGATTGTAAATGGCTGCATTGTTGACTGTCGTTCCAAAGTCACCGCTTGATGGCCAACCGCTCTCGGAAACTACCACACCCACACTTGCCCCTCCAACTTTCTCCATCGCTGCAATGATTGAATCCAACATTGCGTCAAATAGATTTTGGTACCCGAGACCTCCGTCTTGAACTATCACCCCTGTCGCATTGAACAAGGCATAGTCCAATGGAATATCCTCGGAGTTATCCTTGTACGCGAAGTAAGGGTAGATGTTCACAAGGAGCGGAGCCTCATTTGCCACTAGGAAATGCACAATGGGGCTGATGATCACTTTTGCCGCGGTCGAGAAATCTCCAGCCGAAGGCGGAAAGGAAGTCCCGAGCACAGTCGTGGCCACCGAAGTGGTAACTTTGATGGTGGTAATGTTGTTCGCGACAAGCGCACTATGGACGTTGGACATGGCAGGGAGGACGAACTGAGCCATATCACCCGGAATGATCTCATTGCCGACGTTGATGTAACGAAAGTTGACATTGTCGATGTGGGGGAGTATGTTGGTTTGGACCCAAGTTTGAGCCGCCGAAACATTAAGGGCTAATGGTTGCACGTCTTGATTGAGGGTCCCGACTATGAGGCTTATGTTGGATCCAGCCAAGGCTGCGAGGACATCAGGGTACGGTTCATAGATTCTCATGCGATCGATTTGGTTGGACTCGAACAGAGCCACAACCTCTGGAGGTGGTGGCAAGTTATCTCCTACTCTTCCATAACAAACTCCAATAGCACTCACTCCTGCCCAAAATTCATATTAGTAAATAATAATTAATTACTTGACCTTTTGAAAATATTTAAAATATAAGGAAATAATAATAATAATAATAATAATAATAATAATAAAGATTTATAGCTAGAGTTTAACAAATAATTACTATCAAGGAGAAAGGATATTACTTGTTGGAACCATAAAAGCAATCGAGACGATTAGCACCACAATGCCAATGGAAGAATAATGAATATTTCGCTTAGCCATGGCTTCTCTCTAGTAGTAGTAGTAGTAGTAGTAGTAGAATGATAAATTTGTCGCGTAGAAGTAACGTAAAACTCTAGTTATATATATAGTCTATGGAGATGGGAATGGTGACTTTTAAGGTTATTTGGAAATGTAGGGAAAAAAATTAAAATATGATTCAATGTGTTTCCTTATCAAGTGATTTTTTTTTTTGTAATGAATAAGTTACTAATTAGTTTTATAGTAAATAGAAAATATTAAATTCATGTAAAGAATACAGAAATAAAAAAATGTATAAGATAGCAAACCCCTAAATATATTACTTTTTTAAAGGTCTTAAAAACCAGCATTTCTATTTTTTTACTATGGTATGTTTTTATCCATAATCTTGGTCGATGCTATTAAAAGAAAACAATGAAAGTAGAGCTTAACAAATAATTATTATAGTAGGGAATCAAAATGGTGAAATAGATAATATTGAATTTGGAATCATCGATCTAACCCCATATAAATTTTTCATCGACTTGATTTTATAAAAGTTTTCCTCCGAAAAGTAACACTCGCGGCGAGCAACTTAGAAGTCCAATGTTTCATAGTTGTGTACTCCATTTGAAGAAAAAATCTTTGTATATGTGTCTTAGTTAAAGATCGAACTGTGAATATTTGATATCGAAGTGCAAATATTTGAATAATAATTTAGCGTCTTTCCATTGTATTGTAGCTCGGGGGCGAGGATTAGCATTAAAACAACAATGGAAGAATGGAAATTATTTCTTAAAGTCATGATTAATTGTGTTTGTAAGTAGAGCCGTCAATTTAAATTGAGTTTTAGGTTGGGTCATCCCGTCAAACAAGTTAAATTGTTTGAGTTGGAATTTTATCAATCCAAATTCGCTACAGGTCAACCCGCCTAGGCTTGAGATCCGCGCGGGTCGGCCCGCAATGAGCTTAGGTTGGCCCGTAAGTTGAGAAACATATATAGGTCAATTTTTTTATCAATTTTTTATTTTTCTTTATTATAATTTTAAAATAAACATAATATTTTTTTATTAAATATGAATTTTCGTTTATACCCATTTATATTTAAAATATATATTTCTGAATACATTTAAATAATGAAACATTTTCGAAGTAAAACGTTAAAGATATGATTTTTTTTATAGATTTATGGATTGGCCCGTCTAATCCGTAATTTGTCTTACATTGAGTTTGATTGGGGATTTTCTAAACCACCAAGATGACAAATCGATCCGCCCCGACTAATTAAATGACTGACCTGTTACGGGCTGACCTACTCCGTCACGAATTGACTCGTTTTGTAGCACTATTTGTAACAGATGAGGTGAAAACCCCACTTATATAATTATATAAAGTTTTAAGATTAAGAGGGAAAATGTTCAAAAATATTAATTAAGTTCCTAACTAATCAAAATATTAATTTGATATGGATAATAGAGAAGTGAAATTTATAAGAGGCAAGACGCAAGGGCAGCCAGCGTACATATTTGTAATTTTACTATTTTTTCTGATCGTATATATTGTTGGGACCGGTAGACGAGCTAGAGGGGGGGTGATTAGCTTCGATTTGCTTGTAGATGATTTGTCGCGGCGGAAGACTTCAAGCAATCACTAACACAAGGATTTACTTGGTATCCACCCCGGTCGGGTGACTAATCCAAGGATCCACTCTCCTCACACTCTCATACACTATGAAAGTCTCCTTCTTGAGGTGGAGAAACCTCTTACAAGCTTTCACAAAGATACAACAAGAGACAAAGCAAATACAAAAGAAATCTCACAAGATTTACAATAAATAAGCTCACACTTTGCTTTTCTTGTTATCTTCAAGCTTGTGATCGCCTCTAGAACTTTGGAAGTGCAACAACACTAAGCCCCAAAGCTTCTCTTGAAATGGCGTGGAAGAAGGAAGAAGAGCTGCGGCCAAAACCTGCGCGAAAGACCTTATACCCGTCGCCTAGGGTTTGGTAATCGATTACCCAATCGATTGCCACATCACACTTAGCCGTTCAACGGCTAGTTTTCGAACCGTAATCGATTAGCCAATCGATTACCATTGCCCTGAATCGATTACCCAATCGATTCAGAGCCTCTCTGTTCTCTCGCGCAAACCGCCCTAATCGATTAGCCAATCGATTACCGATACCCTGAATCGATTACCCAATCGATTCAGGACTCTTCTGTCCTCTCGCGAAAACCGCTCTAATCGATCACCTGATTGATTGGCCCAATCGATTGCCCAATCGATTGAGTCCACCCTAACTTGTTCCCACAAGTCTAGGATCCCCTACCAAGTGTCCGGTCAACCCCGTTGACCAACTTGGATTTCTACTGCCTAGCTCCCAGCTCGGACTTAACCTGGTTCCCAACCAGATTTGCCTAACCCTCGAGTTAGGTCTAGTCTCTCGGTAGACTTCCACCTTGCCAGCATACGATCTCCCCGATCCATCTGGACTTCACCTAGTCCCACTAGGTGTGCCTAGTCCCACTAGGTCTTCTTTTCCCTTGCCAGCGTACGATCTCCCCGATCTACCTGGACTTCACCTAGTCCTACTAGGTCTGCCTAGTCCCACTAGGTCTTTTGTCATGCCAGCGTACGATCTCCCCGATCTACCTGGACTTCACCTAGTCCCACTAGGTCTGCCTAGTCCCACTAGGTCTTTTGTCATGCCAGCGTACGATCTCCCCGATCTACCTGGACTTCACCTAGTCCCACTAGGTCTGCCTAGTCCCACTAGGTCTTTTGCCATGCCAGCGTACGATCTCCCCGATCTACCTGGACTTCACCTAGTCCCACTAGGTCTGCCTAGTCCCACTAGGTCTTTTGCCATGCCAGCGTACGATCTCCCCGATCTACCTGGACTTCACCTAGTCCCACTAGGTCTTTCCCAGTCAAGTCTCCAGTCAACCTTGACCCACTTGACTCACACATCATGACCACTCAAACATCATTATCAAACATCGAAACATACGACCTCGAGCTCACCCGAGCTTACCAGACTCAAGCTCACCTGAGCTTTGTCAAATCAGGTCAATCCCCACAGACCTAAGCTCACCCGAGCTCAGTCAAACTAGGTCAACCCTGACCTAACCAAGATTGCACCAACAATCTCCCCCTTTTTGATGTTTGACAATATGTTTGAGAAAGACTAATCCCTATTAGCCTTTCAATCTCTCCCATATTTCTCCCCCTTTGACACACATCAAACCGCTCCCCGAGAGTCTATATGGTCAAAGGCAAATCCAATGAAAGTCTCATACCTTTCATTTAAACCCATGCTCACCCATGAGCACTCATGAAGATTCCTAATCTCCATTCATTCACTTATTCCAAAAATAAAAATTCAACCACATGTTGTTAAGGAAGACCTCCCCCTCAAAACACGCTCTAAACCTCTATCATTGCACCAACAATGATTTTTGAGTTCCTAAACCTTTAGGAGAACTCAACTTGAGGTAATTGAGATTTTGAAATTCAAAATTTGAATCAAAATCTCTCCTTAACCCTTAAATGTTCACCAAACCATTTCCCTTTATGATTTCACAATGAAATTTACCCAAATATACTTATAAAAGTAATTCTAGGGTCTAGGGATTGTTAGGTTACTTAACAATGGGTTAATGGACTGAAAATAGACAGTTTCAGTCTCACCAATCGATTGGTGTTGGGAACCAATCGATTACGACCTGCCTAGTGACTCTTCTAGACTTTTCGGAAGTAGTGCGCTGGCATGGGAAAAGACCTAGTGGGACTAGGTACACCTAGTGGGACTAGGTGAAGTCCAGATGGATCGGGGAGATCGTGCGCTGGCATGGGAAAAGACCTAGTGGGACTAGGCACACCTAGTGGGACTAGGTGAAGTCCAGGTGGATCGGGGAGATCGCACGCTGGCATGGAAAAAGACCTAGTGGGACTAGGCACACTTAGTGGGACTAGGTGAAGTCCAGGTGGATCGGGGAGATCGCACGCTGGCATGGGAGAAGACCTAGTGGGACTAGGTGAAGTCCAGATGGATCGGGTAGATCGCATGCTGGCAAGGTGGAAGTCTACCGAGAGACTAGACCTAACTCGAGTGTTAGGCAAACCTGGTGGGGAATCAGGTTAAGTCCTAGTTGGGAACTAGGCAGAAGAAATCCAGGTTGGTCAAAGGGGTTGACCGTGAAGTCCAGGTTGGTCAAAGGGGTTGACCGTAAAATCGAGGTTGGTCAAAGGGGTTGACCGTGAACACAAGTTAGGTTGGTCTCAATCGATTGGGTGATCGATTGGGTTGTTGTCTCGCGAAAACAAGAAGGATCTTAATCAATTGGGTAATTGATTAAGAAGGATGGTAATCAATTAGGTAATTGATTAAGGAGAATCTTAATCAATTAGGTAATTGATTAAGGAGAAAGTGAATCGATTGGGTAATCGATTAAGAGAGTTTTGTTGCGAGAACAGAAGGTGGCTGAATCGATTGGGTAATCGATTCAGCCTTCTCTTAATCGATTGGTCAATCGATTAAGGGCAGTCTTAATCGATTGGCTAATCGATTCAGGTTCAAAAACTAGCCGTTGAACGGCTAGTATGACGTGGTAATCGATTGGGTAATCGATTAGGGAACCCTAGGCGTCGGGTATAAGGGTTTTCACGCAGGTTTTGAGCCACAACTCTTCTCCCCTTTTTCCTTCTTCATTGGTGCCATCTCAAGGGAAGTCTTGGAGGTTTTTGCTGCTGCATTTCCAAGGTTCTAGAGGCAACCACAAGCTTGAAGATAGCAAGGAAAGCAAAGAGAGATTATTCATTGTAAATCTTGTAAGATTTCATTTTGTGTTTGCTTTGATTCTTGTTGTATCTTTGTGAAAGCTTGTAAGAGGTTTCTCCACCTCAAGAAGGAGATCTTTCATAGTGTATGAGAGAGTGAGGAGAGTGGATCCTTGGATTAGTCACCCGACCGGGGTGGATACCAAGTAAATCCTTTGTGTTAGCGTTTGCTCGAGTCTTCCGCCGCGACAAATCATCACGAAGCAAATCGGAGCTAATCACCCCCCCTCTAGCTCGTCTACCGGTCCCAACAAGTGGTATCAGAGCAAGGTTGCTCTTCATTGGACTCATCGCCAAGAGGGCAAGAGCTAGAGGAAGAAGAAGAAGTTGGAAGAAACCCTAATTTCAAGAAGTCATCATCAAAAGGGTTCAACTTCAAAAATGGAGTTTGGCTATGACACAAGGGCACCTCCACCATTCGACAAGGCAAATTTCGATCTTTGGAAGTCAAAGATTGAAAATTTCTTCATGATGGAGATAGAGCAATGGTTTGCTCTAATGGAGGGTTTTGAAGCTCCAACAAGCACCAAAGGGAAGCTCCTCAAGAAAAGCAAATGGAGTGAGGAGGCAAATCAAGAGATGCGAGGCCAACGATAAAGTGACCAAGTTATTGGTCAATCTATTGCCAAGCACCATCTTGGACAAGATTGGAGAATTCAAAGATGCCAATGAGCTTTGGAGCAAATTGGCAAGGCTTCATGAAGATCCCTCCACTCTACCAAATCAAGACAAATCCGAAGAGGGAGATTCATCAAATGAAGAGGACTCGGAAATTGAGAGATGCTCAACATCCGAGGAGAAAATTCAAGAAGCATTGGCCGAGGAGGAAAAAGAAGAAGTCTCCACCTCTAGGATTGAGGGGGAGCAAAGGTCATTGACTCCGGAAGAAGAAGAAGTATCTACTTCCGGATCAAGTGAAGAGTCATGCCACACTCCTACAAGCAAAGGTATAAAAATTTCAATTTGCAAAAATAAAGATCATATCATTTGCTTTGAGTGTAGGAAAAAATGGCACTATAAGAGCAAGTGTCCCAAATTGGTCAATAAGAAGGTGCAAGTGGCACCCAAGACCAAGGAGAAGCCAAAGGAGGTCGACCCCGTGGCAAAGAAAGATAAGAAGCACATTGTGTGCTTCTCATGCAAGCAAAAAGGACATTATCGGAATCAATGTCCAAAGGGGAAGGATCCGACCAAAGTCAAAAGGAGGAGCTTAAGTCAAGGGGAGCCTCCAAGATTAAGCCTAAGGTACCATTAGGTAATGGTAATTCTTTTCATCATGAAAATATGCATGCTAAAGAAATTTTTATCATTTTAATGCAATTTATCATGAAAATAGGAGGTTTGTAAAACCTAAGGAAAAATATAGAGCCTTCCATGCTAGGTCCACTACACCTAAGGTTAGAGAAGATTTTAGATCATTCAAGGGTAGACCTACCCAAAACAAGGCCAAGAAGAACAATCACAAAGGCTATACTAGAAAACCAAGCCTTGATGAAGTAATGATTGAAAATCAAGTTTTGAGGTCAAAACTTGAGACATTAGAAAAATCCCTTAAGAAAATAGAAAATCTATTTAAGGGATCAAGAGCTCAAAACCTAGATTTAGGAAATCATGGTCCTTCTAGGAGTAAGAAAGATTTGGGATACAAACTTAAAGCTAAGGATGATGGTCCATCCTATCATAGAGTTCCATATAGGTATGGAACTCAATCTAGGTCTAGGAGTCAAGTTAAGGTCACAAGGGAAGCCATCCCTAGAGTTGACCAAGACAAGACAAAGGGGACTAAGGCTTCGGAGAAGCCTAAGAAAGTCTTTCGGAAGGTATCAAGGGAAGTCATCCCTAGTGAATACCTAGAACACCCAAGGAGCATCAATAGGTTTTGGGTTCCTAAGAGTGTGTTCGCCACACCCTAGATAGGTCTAGGGAGTGTCAACTCTAATTGGAAGGGTAGTTAGCCCAACCTTGATGTAGTTGGCACTTTAGGACATTTTCAAGGAATTACTACCCTTGAAAATGAAGGATTCATTTATTTACTCTAGGAGGAGTAAATACGTGCCAAACTATCTTTTTGGAAGATTGAACTTAATAAAAAGTTGGCACAACTAGGTTAGAATCCAAAGATAGGCCAAGTTGGGGGTTTTGGCATTATCTTGGAAATTAGGGAAAATTTAGGATTATCAATGGCTTAGCGATGAATTATTGATACTTAGATAGGAAATCTAGGTATTTTCTTTTGTGCTATCATGCCATGTTTTGTATGTCCTATCACATGCCATGACATCATGTTTCATCATTCATATTTATCATGAAAATATTATATGTCATGTCATACATGCATCATCTAGCTAAAATTTCTTGTGAAAATTCTCATATGATGCATATCATAGTCATTAATCATGCATAAATTTGATTTTTATTGAAAGCAAGGACATTGACATTAATTGGCATCCTAGGTGGATGATCAAGGTTTATAATGCCTAGGTAGAAATGCATGAACCCTAAGATTAGCGAGAACATGACTTTCACATCTCACTAAGACTATAAGGTGATTTGTGTGTGTTTTAGAGACACATTAGAACAAGTGAGATGTTAGGAAGATGAATAAAACTCAAAGTGTTGATTTATATGCATCCTATTGAGTTTTAGTATCATCAAATCATGAAGTTCAATGAACTCCAATCATTGGGAAAGCTAATGTACAAGTCATGTACACTTAGCCCAAGGAACATGGTTGGATATTGTTTTGAAAAATATTTTACAACTATCTTGGAAAACCTTGGTGAAGACTATCTTTTGATAGCACTCATTATTGATGAATTGGATACAAAATAGAGTGAAACATTGAAATATTTCAATGGCTTCCAATTTTGTGTCAATCTTTGAAAATAAAGGTTATTTTCATAGAAAATTATTTTTCCCTGATAGTATATGGCATAAATAATGTCTACACGAAATTTTAGAATTTTTCAAATTTTGTAGAATTATTTAGAAGTTTCTGAAATTCGAATCTGAATTTGTTTTCAGAAATCAGAAACTCCCAATCGATCGGGTGATCGATTGGAATAGTCGCCAATCGATTGATCAATCGATTGGTAGCCCTATCTGCGAGCACAGAAGCTCGCGTAATCGATCCGTTGATCGATTAAGGGCAGCCGTAATCGATCAGTTGATCGATTAAGGCACGGAGTAATCGATTGGTTCCCAACGCCAATCGATTGGTGAGACTGAAACTGTCTGATTTCAGTCAGTTAACCCATTTTTGAGCAACCTACCAATCCCTAGCCCATTGGAATACCTTTATAAGTATATTTGGGTAAATTTCAGTGTAATATATATATATAAAAAAAAGGGGGAAATGGTTTGGTGAACATTTAAGGGTTAAGGAGAGATTTTGATTCAAGTTTTGAATCTTTAAATCTCATCACCTCAAGTTGAGATTTCCTAAAGATTTAGGTATTCTCAAAAATCATTGTTGGTGCAATGATAGAGGTTTAGTGCATGTTTTGAGGGGGAGGTCTTCCTTAAAGGCATGTGTTTAAAATTTTCATTTTGGTATAAGTGAATGAATGGAGATTGGGAATCTTCATGGGTGCTCAAGGTTGAGCATAGGTTCAATGAATAGTATGAGATTTTCATTGGGTATACCTTTGACCATATAAATTCTCAGGGAGAGAGTTTTGATGTGTGTCAAAGGGGGAGAAAATGAATAGGTTGAAAGGCTAATAGGGTTTAGTCTTTCTCAAACATATTGTCAAACATCAAAAAGGGGGAGATTGTTGGTGCAATCTTGGTTAGGTCAGGGTTGACCTAGTTTGACAAAGCTCGGGTGAGCTTGAGGTGTATGTTTCGATGTTTGACATTGATGTTTGAATTTGATAATTATGGTTGAATGTCGTATGGTGTCAAGTGGGTCAAGGTTGACTGGAGACTTGACTAGGTGAAGTCCAGGTGGATCGGGGAGATCGTGCGCTGGCATGGGAAAAGACCTAGTGGGACTAGGTACACCTAGTGGGACTAGGTGAAGTCCAGATGGATCGGGGAGATCGTGCGCTGGCATGGGAAAAGACCTAGTGGGACTAGGCACACCTAGTGGGACTAGGTGAAGTCCAGGTGGATCGGGGAGATCGCACGCTGGCATGGAAAAAGACCTAGTGGGACTAGGCACACTTAGTGGGACTAGGTGAAGTCCAGGTGGATCGGGGAGATCGCACGCTGGCATGGGAGAAGACCTAGTGGGACTAGGTGAAGTCCAGATGGATCGGGTAGATCGCATGCTGGCAAGGTGGAAGTCTACCGAGAGACTAGACCTAACTCGAGTGTTAGGCAAACCTGGTGGGGAATCAGGTTAAGTCCTAGTTGGGAACTAGGCAGAAGAAATCCAGGTTGGTCAAAGGGGTTGACCGTGAAGTCCAGGTTGGTCAAAGGGGTTGACCGTAAAATCGAGGTTGGTCAAAGGGGTTGACCGTGAACACAAGTTAGGTTGGTCTCAATCGATTGGGTGATCGATTGGGTTGTTGTCTCGCGAAAACAAGAAGGATCTTAATCAATTGGGTAATTGATTAAGAAGGATGGTAATCAATTAGGTAATTGATTAAGGAGAATCTTAATCAATTAGGTAATTGATTAAGGAGAAAGTGAATCGATTGGGTAATCGATTAAGAGAGTTTGTTGCGAGAACAGAAGGTGGCTGAATCGATTGGGTAATCGATTCAGCCTTCTCTTAATCGATTGGTCAATCGATTAAGGGCAGTCTTAATCGATTGGCTAATCGATTCAGGTTCAAAAACTAGCCGTTGAACGGCTAGTATGACGTGGTAATCGATTGGGTAATCGATTAGGGAACCCTAGGCGTCGGGTATAAGGGTTTTCACGCAGGTTTTGAGCCACAACTCTTCTCCCCTTTTTCCTTCTTCATTGGTGCCATCTCAAGGGAAGTCTTGGAGGTTTTTGCTGCTGCATTTCCAAGGTTCTAGAGGCAACCACAAGCTTGAAGATAGCAAGGAAAGCAAAGAGAGATTATTCATTGTAAATCTTGTAAGATTTCATTTTGTGTTTGCTTTGATTCTTGTTGTATCTTTGTGAAAGCTTGTAAGAGGTTTCTCCACCTCAAGAAGGAGATCTTTCATAGTGTATGAGAGAGTGAGGAGAGTGGATCCTTGGATTAGTCACCCGACCGGGGTGGATACCAAGTAAATCCTTTGTGTTAGCGTTTGCTCGAGTCTTCCGCCGCGACAAATCATCACGAAGCAAATCGGAGCTAATCACCCCCCTCTAGCTCGTCTACCGGTCCCAACATATATCCTATAATTATTACTTCCCTTAGATTAGTGGTGTAAAATAGTTTGATAATGGAAAAAATATATATATTATTTTTATAAATAGTAGAGGATTAAACGTGTAAAAAGCTGGCGTACATATCTAATTAATTAAGATTTATCAAGCCTAAAAATCAGGCGTCATTAATAAAGTAAATTATATTATCTTTCTAAGTTTAACATATTGTCGATATAAAAATAAAATCATAATTATATTTTAGGTAAATTAAATATATCTATAAACAGACCTAGAGTTGTGTTTATATATAAGGGGGCGCTTAGGTTTAGAAGTCGGGAGATTTCATTCTCATTCATGAAGCTTGGTATATGGGATCGGAATCAAAATATGGATATGATACCTATGATTTTATAACTCAGCCCCTACTAGGTTATCATCAAACCCATAAACCCCTCAATCAAAACTCATTACCATTCCCATTGCCGAATGTATATATACCAAGCGCCCCCTAAATCTTACCTATACGGATGATGAAAGATGGCATAATTAATCACAAATAGAGTATCTAAATTGTGATCTACGTTGTAAAAAAGGTGGAATCGCCGCCTTAGCGGCCCCCTGGTCCCGGCCCCATAAGTGTCCAGAGGGGGTAAATCACGGTTTTTACTGGTGGGGTAAGGTGTCTGGGGCAGAGAGGATTTAAGCCAGCAGACCAGGTTTTTACCCCGTGTGAGACTGGCGACTCTCGAACCTGAGACCTCCGCAAGCAGCCAGACGCCTTACCAACTAAGTCAGCCCGTGGGGGCATCTAAATTGTGATCTACGCTAGATGTTCTGGAAGTGAATGATGACGATGGTAAATCATCAAAGTGTAGCCTGAGGTGACGACGGGGAGGAAAAACGTTGGCGCCTACGAAATTAACATAAACGTAAAGGGGATATACCAGAAGGAGTTCTGGTGAAACCCTCTCTGACGCTCAAGTCAAAAATCTCTCTAGTAGGGAGCAAACGAGAAAAAGTATTAGAGTTTAGTTTTCACCGTGATTGAAAGCCTTCATCTGGGTGTCGAAGCACCTTATATACTCGATGTCTCTTCTTCCCACGCCCTCCTCCCCCACCCTCACGTTTAATGGTCCTCCGTTGTTTAGCAGTTATTCTCCTCTCAGGAAGGCTGGTAACGTCCACCACGACCATTAAGCCCATTATTATCATACGTTACAGCCAATGACTACCTGTTGCATTTTCTATTCTGAAGGAGGAGGGTCTGAAGCTTTTCCCAATCTGTTTTATGCTCCTTGAACTGCTCTTTGGGCTCCACTCTCCCGAGTTGGTCTTAGGGCTCTGCTTCCCGATCTGGTTTCAAGGACTCTCCTGAGCCAATCTCGGGAACTCTTCTTCTCGATCGGGATTCTTTCGATCCAGTCTCAGGGACTCTCATTCCCGATCTATTCACTTAATTAAGTATTTAAATTTGTTGCAGAAAAGTAATCAAACCAAATATATAAAAACAAATTATTAATTAAAAGAAAATATAGAAGTAAAATAAATAAAACGCCCACCCACTGAAATAACCATTTACTTATATATAGTTAAAAAAATAAAGACATTGCATTCAATAAACAACGAACAACTAATTTGATTTATTCAAATATTAAATTTTTTTATGAAAGTCTTATTTATTAACTATTTATTAAATTTTATTATTTTGCCTTTTATTTTAAATAGTCTAATGATACAAAAAGCGAACCAAAATTAACCGCGCTTAGCTCAGCCGAACCTGGGGATGCCGGCCGGACACAGACGGCTCAGCCCAGATCGTGCTGACCCATGAATGGGCCCGGTCCGATTGACAGTTTGTATGAAGATACGGTTTAAATCTAGCATTAGCGATTTGATTAGCGACTGGTTCCAAGTTTTAATCACTGTCTGGCCTGGAAAGTGACAGCTGCACCAACGCCTTTTGTCTCTCTCAGTCCGCAACCGAAATCAGCCCTGCGTTGTCCCGGGATGGACAGATGCTCTCGTTACACATGAAGTGCTGTCATTGAAAAATTGGGAGGTCCGATCGTGGCAATAAAATATTTATCAGGTTCTTATTATTTTCATGTCTCGGTTAGTGTTCCAAAACAAAATTCATTCATTATTTATCTTTATAGATTAGACGTTATTTATCTTTATAGATGATTAACAAAAGTCATTCAATATTTATCTTTATAGATTAGACGTTATTTATCTTTATAGATGACTATGAGATCCATCGTGAGGATTTTATAAATGATTACGAGATTGATCGTGAGGGGTTTTTAATTTTTTACCATCAATATTAATCCATCGTGAGGACTACTTTATCGAAAATCCAGCCTTATGTATTTTTATATATCTATCCTGAAAAGACCAACTGGCTTATATAATATGATGGCATGAACACCTATATATGCGCTTACTATATACGAGCAATCGGTTAACGTTTAAATCTAAATTGAATAAATCATTCTAAACAAATAAATTGAATCTATCAAATTTTATACAGAAACTGGAATAAATCTGATTAATTTAATACATTACTAAATTAATCGAAATAATTAAGATTTTAAAAAACTAAATTTTTGATAAATTACTTTTAAATTCAATTTAATTGATTTTTTATTCACGATGACAAAAGGTGATTCGCTCGTCCTCAATACCCATCTACCTTTCTCTTAAATGATTAACGAGGTTTTTCCAACCTCGGGCGACCAGTCCGACCTCACGGAAGTTTCCCACCAGCCGCCAGGGTAAATCGGGAAGCGCTCACAATAGGCGGTCTAGAAGTCTAGCGTCCCAGGGTTTACGCCCATTTGGAGGAAAAATTTCTACAAATACGCCGTAGCTGGAGATCGAACCGCGGATGCCTGGGATAGCAACTAGTCACCCTACCACTGGCAACCATAGTCCCGGAGAGGCCCGTCAACCTTTCTCTTGATCAATATAAAGGAGGTTCTGATATTGTAACTAGCACGTGAAAAAAACAGACATATTAATTTTATCAAATTTTAACTCCATATCTCAAAATGATAAAATATATTAGTCATCATTCATCTTGAAATTAATTGAGTTTTTTTTATTGACTCATACTGATCCCGTCGACAAGTGAAGAAAGTCCTTGCTAGGATGACTCGGTCTGACCAAGATAACCGATCTACAGTAGCGTGGGGGTCGAGGTCGGGCTTGAGTGCTAATAGGACATAAGTGGCTTGGGTTGAACCAAAAACGAGAGCGCAAAGTGGAGCAGAGGTTTCAAATGGCAGCAACCCCTTCTTTGGAGCCCAAAGGGGAGTTATATAGGGGAGGAGAAGCTCCTCTGCCATGTCAGAACTGTCCTGTCTCATTAAGAATTAGTCAGTTGGCAGACTGGACTAATGACAGCTTTAGTTGCTCTGTGAGACTGTCATAGCCGCCTGACAATCTGTTCAAGTTGTCCCCTCTGACCCAATTAATGTGTAGCGGCTCTGTCAGGTCATGATTATGTCAGAGGTCTTTTTCT
>JAGFNQ010000282.1:0-43434 GCA_024364735.1 Boesenbergia rotunda | reverse complement strand
GGTGAGATGTTAGGTTCAACTATATTTCTCAAAATGTCATTGCATCACTTGAGAAATTAAGTTGACGAGATAATAATCACGGTGGTGACCAAGTATGGGGAAAACCATTGCATAACATATGTGTATATGGCTTCATGATCATACTTGGACATTTCAATCAAGGCAACTTGATTGGAAACTTGAATTTGGAATCAAAACTTGGTTGAATTTGCTTGATTGATTGTTGATTGAGTTTGACTCCATTTAGATGGGTCAAAGTGTTTGTTGAACCTATAAGGACTTTTGATTCTTGTTCAGGGATCAATTTTAGTCATAAAATCATATACAAGTTCGACAAAGTCCATCAAATCTCGTTTGGAAAATTCAGAAGTTTTGAAACTGAACATTTCAGTTCGTATCAGGAACCCTGATCGGTCACCGGACCGATCAGGCATAGGGCTGATCGGTCCCTAGACCGATCTGACCCCTTCCTGTGGTGTTCGGTCCACAGACCGATCTGCGAGGCAAGCCGTGATCTCCCAGAATCTGACTAAGTGTACTGAGCTAGCCTGGATCGGTCTCCGGACCGATCTGGCACCCTATGGGGATCGGTCCACAGACCGATCAGGGAGCTCAGAGGTTTCTCTCCGGACCCTACTGATCGAATCCTGATCGGTCACCCAACCGATCAGGAGCGCGTCTGATCGGTCATCCGACCGATCAGGACCAGGCCAGTCCGATCAGGCTGTATCCTGATCGGTCTGGACGAAATCAGATCGAACGGTGATCCGTTCAAACGCATTAAATTTTGGTTGGTGGACCGATCCACCAACCGATTAACTCTCTCCAAACCCTCGTTTTCCCAAACCCTAGCGCCGAAACACCCTCTTCTGCGCAACCTTGTGCGAGCGAGAGAGTTCTTGCGTCTCCCTTCTTCACGCGCGTGCGAACCTTTGCAGAGATCCCTTCTGGTATCTTCCGGCGAGCTCTCCACTTGCCCCAAACTCTCTGTGTCGTAGAGTTTTCATTGAGCAGGCCTCTCTCAACTGTGAGGAACCAGCTTCTTCCTCCTTTGCTCAAACTCACCCATGGCGCCTAAGTAAGCTTTGATTTCAGTTTTATTTTCACAACAGTTCTTGGAATATATGTTTGTGAAGCTAACCAAATTTTGTTCTTATTCTTGCTATTGTGCCGTGACTTACTTGTTGTTGCCGTGAACTTCCATTCCAACCAAATGAACAATTTTTCACCTCTTCACTATCCTATTTTGATCTTGATCAAATCTATCTTTTGATTATCTATGATGATCAACTCTTGTATGTGTGATTCAACCCATGTCCATCTTACCAAATCATTTGAATGCTGTGTCATGATCAATTCAAACCTCATCAGAAAGTCATCTAAGGGAAAGGAGGTCATGGAGGGAAGTTCGAGGGGGAAGGCTCCTTCCTCCTCTGCCCCTTCCAGAAGGCCCCAGCCTTCTTCCAGCTCTCGATTCCCCAATGCGGCCTGCGAACAGGCCTTTCAAGCAAGGACCTTCAAACTCTTACCTTGCAGATCCATTGATGTTCCCTTCCTGACTGAGTTCTGTCCTTCGGTCATGGAGATTGTGATGTACTACAATCTGGGTTTTCTCCTATCCTTGGAACGGACTATAAATTATGACCTTGTATCTGAGTTCTACAACAACCTCCAACAAGGTCCTCAAGGGGGATTCGAGTTCACTACTCGTGTTGGAAAGATGAACCTTGATTTTTCATACGAGATTTTAGCTGAGTACTTGGGTGGTCGACGATCACCTAACCTCTATTCGATTTATCCAGAGCTCCCTGATCCTCTGTTGGCCCCGTTCATAGATACTACCCCCGATTCTATCTATCAGCACTTCTTTGGTCACCCTCGCCCTGCCGGGCTTGATGAGTTGGGTCCAGTGTTTCCTACCTTTGCAGCTCTCCGTCTTGCTCCAGCTGACTATGTTCTTTTCAAGATTATCACAAATTGCATCTTACCGATCACCTCAAAGCCGTTGGCCGAGATCCGACCCTACCACTGCCTCATGCTCTACGGCATGCATTGCCGGATGGACTTCGATATTATGGAGAGCATCTTCTAGTCTATCCTATCCTACCGTGAGCCGAGTCATCACACGGTCTATATGCCGTTTGGTCACATCATCACTGATTGGCTTATGTCAGTTGGTGTTGATGTCACCAAAGGCAGGACCGTGCCCATGGTTAAGCAAGACTGTCGGTTGGGTCGACGAGCCTTTGCGAAGTCTGGTATGATCATTCGTGAGCGAGATGGGGTGTTGGTGTGGAAGGATGGGCGTGGTCTCGGTGAGTTACCTGGCGGAGCACTACATTTTCAGGCGCCACCCGATGTTGCTGCTCCTCATGATCCCCATGATGCTGACGATCACTACGATGAGCCCGAGCCAGATCTGCGCTGGCAGATCTCAGAGCTCGAGTGGACCATCCAGCAGGATCTTCATTTACGAGAGCTTCATCGAGAGGAGATCCGCTCGGAGTTCAGGGCATTCGATCGCAGATTGACCGACGTCGAGTCTACTGTTTCTGGGGTCCAGGCATTACAGCAGACGTGGTACGATGAGTGGCGCCGCCATACATTTCCAGGGGATCCTCCTTCGGGCAGCGCTGCACCGGGATCGACTGATGCGACGATGGATGACCTTATGCGCGATGACGACCCTCCCACTGACACTTGAGCTCGGATGTCTGTTGTCTTATCATGATTTGCGTATTTGACTATGATACTTTAGGGCTGTATGCCCTGTGACTTGATTACTGTGACCTTGTGTCACATGTATTTTGCTACCTGTTTGGATGCTTTGACTTATCTGTTTTTACCTGACATGCCTTTCTACTTTGAGTATATTTATTGTTGATGCCATGTTGATTATGTGCCTTTTATCTGCATGATTGTTCGATTGTCATATTCATGCTTACAGTGCCATGTCTATTTGATACTTATGAATATTACGGCATGGTTTATATTTCATACTCATATGATGCATGTGACTGCTATGTCTTGCTATAATTTTTCATATGTGTTCGTATGATCATTCCACAAACTATCACATTTTTGATGAGTTGGGATACCTCTAGGATTGAGGGGGAGTTTATCTTAATCTTAACAGTCCCTCTTGCCCCTTTTCGGTGTTCGACAAAGGGGGAGAGTGTGGATTGGTTAAGTTTAGAATGATCATGTTGTAGGGGGAGGATCTGGATTCCCCTATGATTCTAAAGTTGGAATATTGATTGAGAATTCCTAAACTTAAAATCGGGTTGTCAAACAACAAAAAGGGGGAGATTGTTAATGCAGTCTGGCCCTGATTGTTATTTTGGTATTGACAACGATTTTAGTTTAGGTTGATGATTATGATGATTATAATTGTGATTAAGTCCTGATCGAGGATTAGGCATGATATGGAGGATTCTAGCCTGGAGGGTTAGGTGTGGAAAATCCTAGCTTGGAGGGCTAGGTGTTGGAAAAGTCCTAATTCGGAAAGGTTGGGTGAAAAGTCCTAGCTTGGAGGGCTAGGTGAAAAGTCCTAACTTGGAGGGTTAGGTGCAAATTCCCATCCTGGAGAATTAGGTGAAAAAGTCCTGGCTTGGAGGGTCAGGTGCCTAGCTTGGAGGGCTAGGTTGGATGAAGTTCTAACTCGGAAGGGTTGGGTGAAAAGTCCTAGCTTGGAGGGCTAGGTGAAAAGTCCTAACTTGGAGGGTTAGGTGCAAATTCCCAACTTGGAGGGTTAGATGGAAAATCCTTAGCTTGGAGGGCTAAGGTGGATGGAAACTTAGCTTGGAGGGCTGAGTTTGAGTCCCTGGATCGGTCTGGTGATCGATCAGGGATTTTGGCACGCTGCTCCTTCGTGGATCGGTCGGGTGACCGATCCAGCGATGGCTGATCGGTCAGGCGACCGATCAGGGAGCACACAGTGAGGTTGGGAACCTACTGTGCTGCTCCTGATCGATCTGGTGACCGATCAGGGAGTATGTGTTTCACCCATTGACTGGCTCCTGATCGGTCTGATGACCGATCAGGGAGCAAGCAGTGAGGTTGAGTTCACTTGCTGAACAGCTCCTGATCGGTCTGATGACCGATCAGGATCACTGTGCAGATCGTTCTGGTGAACGATCCAGCTTCGCGGGCTCCTCACTAAGATCGATCAGGACGGTTCCTGATCGATCAGGTGATGACCTGATCGGACTGCTGACCAATCAGGTGACACCCTGATCGGTCAGATGACCGATCAGAAGGCTTAGCCTGCGAAACTCAGAAATCGCCCAATATAAGGGTGGATCGGTCAGGTGAACGATCCACGACCTTGGATCGTTCCGGTGATCGGTCCAGCAGAATCACAAAGAAATCGCGATTTCTGATTGAGCGTTGGGGATCGATCAGGACGGAGCCTGATCGGTCTGGAACCAGTCTGATCGGTCTGGTGACCGATCAGGAGGCTCTCTGATCGGTCAGATGACCGATCACTTTAATTCAAATTGCATTGTCAGACGCTCTGATCGCGTCTGAACACAACCGATTCGCTGCCACTTTCCTCTGATATTTGATATGCTGTTTGATTTGCTGCTCTAATACTCTGATTAAGTTTCAGGTGACAGGGGAGGATTCAAACACTCAAAGAGAAGTCAAAGAGAGCTTTCCTTGGAGCAGGTTTGTCCCTTTCTCCACACAGGTTGCAACGGCTGGATGCAGGACTGAAGCTGCTGACTGAAGCTTGGCTGAGTGAGCTCAGGAAGTTCAGTTAGGGTTCAGTGTAGCTGGCGCGTTGGCAGTGAGGCAGCTGTAGGCTGCTGGAGATGAGATCATCTGTTGCTTAGCGGAGAAACAAAAGGAACGAGAGTAGCAGTGTTCAGTAAGCGCTTCATCCTTGTGCTCTTGAGGTCCTGCGTTTTCTTTTCTGCTCCACATCAAGCTTGCTGTTCTTGAGTTCTTCAATCATTCTGAGCAAGCTATTGAGAAGCAATCATCATACTTGAGCGCTTGAAGGAGAAAACAAGAGGCTTGGAGTCCGACAGTGGGAAGACACGGAGAAGGGTTCTGCATGAGATCGCCACTGGGTGGAGCTCAGGGAAGCTTGCTGTGTTTTTGTCCTTGCTAAGTGGTTGAGTAAGATCCTTCTTGTTGTTTCTTTGTGCTCATTCTATATCATTGTTTGAAACACACTGTGGGGAGGTTTCTCCACCGAGAAGGAGGTTGCTTTATATCCGGTGATCACCGGGGCTTGATCTGCCGACGATCAAGGGATCGCCCACCTTAAGGGCACGCCAAGGAGTAGGGGCAAGTTATCCCCGAACCTTGTAAAATCTCCTTGTTAGCGATCTTGCTAATCTTACTAGTTAGGTTTTGGTTTTAGTTTCTACAAGGTTTGTTTTCCCATACTTCCGCTGTGCTATTAATAACTTCAAGTGTAGAAACTTGGTAACTCTTCAAAAAAGAAGTGATTGACTATATTCACCCCCCCTCTCTAGCCATCTCATTCCCAACACATATGAGATATAACCCAGTTGACACCCGAAAAAATAGAGTTAAAGCAGTGTGCTTCAACCAACCATGTACATGGAGAGTAGTAGCAAGGGGGGAAGTAGAGTTCACTGTTACAAAATATATAAAGGAACACCAATGCGGAACTGTTAGGGAAAGTGCTGATCATCATGCATGCTCTTCATCATTTGTTGCTTCTTTTGTTGAAGAGCAATTTCTTCATAATGAACAATACAAACCAAGTATGATTATATCAGATATTAAAGCTAGATTTGGAGTGACCATATCATACAGAAAAGCATACATAGTTAGGGAGAAAGCATTGAAAAAGGTTGTTGGAGATTATGATGAGGCTTACAGAGATCTTCCACAATATCTGTGTGAGTTAAGAGCTAGAGATCCTGAAACGTATGTGGCACTATGCAGGAATGGTGACAATTAGTTCCAGCGGTGTTTTTGGTGCTTGCCGAAGGGTGTTCAGGTCTTATTTGCGTAGACTTATCGGAATTGATGCCACACACCTAAGATGAAAGTTTCCGGAAGTAATGTTGATTGCAACGACGATTGAAGGTAATGACAATGTTCTTCCAGTTGCCTTCGCAATAGCTGAAGTTGAATGTGGGTCTGCATGGGAGTGGTTTTTGGAGCATACAAAGAGGTTCTTTGGTGTCGATGATCACTCAATCACCATAGTATCAGATAGATATCGGGGCATTATATCAGCAGTTAGAAAAGTCTACCCAAACGCGGATCATGCCTTTTGTTGCCACCACATGTGTTGTAATATGGTAACTGATACTGGAAGTAGAGCTGCTGTAGGTTTGTTTTGGGCAGCAGCACGAGCCAACACAACACTCCAATATGATATGATAATGCAGACAATGCTTGAAAAACATCCAGTTGCCCATAAGTGGCTTCACAACATTGACCCTAAAAGGTGGGCAAATGCACACTTTATAGGGAGAAGGTACAGAATGCTTACCACGAATTGTGTGGAGAGCTTAAATGCTTTGTTCAAGTCTACACGTGAACTTCCCATAAACAGGTTAATTGATAATACAAGAAGAAAAGTTGCTCAATGGTTCTATAACCGTAGAGAGGAAGTCTCCAAATGGCAGCTTGCTTTGACACCTTATGCTACAAAAGAGATGGATTCAAGGAGAGAGAAAGCAAGAGCTTATAAGGTTCACCCTTACTCTCAATCAGAAATGGAAGTAGAAACATAGGGCACTTCATACATTGTTGATTTGGAAAAAAAATTTTATCATTGTGGGGAGTTTCAAATTTCAGGACTTCCTTGCTCACATGCTATTGCCGTAATCATTCACAGGAACATGGATACACTTCCTTATTGTAAGCATTATTTTTATTCTAAAACTTGGCAGTGGGTTTACATGGATCGTATTTTCCCTTGTAGAAGCAAGCAGTTTTGGCCTACTGGAGTAAACGACATTACAGTTCTATGTCCCCGTAGCCTTGTGCAGCCTGGTAGACGAAAGAAGGCACGGATAGAGTCCAGACACAATGGCAAGGTCAAACTAAAATGCAGCCGGTGCAAACAACTTGGTCATAATAAAAGAACATGTAGAATGCTGCCAGCCCCAAGGTCTTGAGTTAATTGGTATATGTAGTGACCCAATATTCTGATTAAAGTGCATATTCTGTAAGGAGGAGAACTGAATGTATATATTTTGTATATGTTGGTGACGAGATGGCTAGAGAGGGGGGGGTGAATATAGCCAATCGCTTTTCCTTTGAAGAGTTAGCAATTTCTGCACTTGTAGATGTGAGTAGCACAGCGGAAGTATGGAAAACAGGATGTGCAGAAACTAAAAACCGAAAACTAACTAACAAGATTAGCAAGATCGCTAACAAGGAGATTTTACAAGGTTCGGGGATAACTTGCCCCTACTCCTTGGCGTGCCCTTAAGGTGGGCGATCCCTTGATCGTCGGCAGATCAAGCCCCGGTTAACACCGGATAACTCAGCAACCTCCTTCTCGGTGGAGAAACCTCTCCACAGTGTGTTTCAAACAAGTATATAGTTTAAGCACAAAGAAACAACAAGAAGGATCTTACTCAAACACTTAGCAAGGATAAGAACACAGCAAGCTTCCCTAAGCTCCACCCAGTGACGATCTCACGCAAGAACCCTTCTTCGCGTCTTCCCACTGTCGGACTCCCAGCTTCTTGTTCTCTCCTTCAAGCGCTCAGGTAATGGTCGATTGCTTCTCAATAGCTTGCTTGGAATGATGGGAACCTCAAGAACAGCAAGCTTGATGTGGAGCAAAACAAACGCAGGAACTCAAGTGTACACAAACTGAAGAACTGCTGCAGTTAAGAAGTCTACAACTCTCGTTCCTTTTGTTTCTCCGCTAACCAACAGGTGACCTCATCTCCAGCAGCCTATAGCTGCCTCACTGCCAACGCACCAGCTACACTGAACCCTTACTGAACTTCCTGAGCTCCCTCAGCCAAGCTTCAGTCAGCAGTTCAGTCCTGCAGCTCCAGCCGTTGCAACCTGAGTTGAGAAAGGGACAAACCTGCTCCAAGGAAAGCCCTCTTTGACTTCTCCTTGAGTGTTTGAATCCTCCCCTGTCACCTAAAACTCAATCAGACTGTTAGAGCAGCAAATCATGCAGTAAATCAAATATCAGAGATAAACAGTAGCGAATCGAATATGTTCAGACGCGATCAGAGCGTCTGACAGTGCATTTTGAATTAATGTGATCGGTCAGCCGACCGATCAGGCTGGTCCCAGATCGATCAGGATTCGTCCTGATCGATCCCCAACGCTTAATCAGAAATCGCGATTTCTTTGAGATTCTCCTGGACCGATCACCAAACCGATCCCAGGTCGTGGATCGTTCACCTGACCGATCCACCCTTATATTGGGCGATTTCTGAGTTTCGCAGGCTAGGCCTTCTGATCGGTCAACTGACCGATCAGGGTGTCACCTGATCGGTCAGCAGTCCGATCAGGTCATCACCAGATCGATCAGGAACCGTCCTGATCGATCATAGTGAGGAGCCCGCGAAGCTGGATCGTTCACCAGAACGATCTGCATAGTGATCCTGATCGGTCATCAAACCGATCAGGAGCTGTTCAGCAAGTGAACTCAACCTCACTGCTTGCTCCCTGATCGGTCACCAGACCGCTCAGGAGCCAGTCAATGGGTGAAACGCATACTCCCTGATCGGTCACCAGATCGATCAGGAGCAGCACAGTAGGTTCCCAACCTCACTGTGTGCTCCCTGATCGGTCACCCGACCGATCAGTCATCGCTGGATCGGTCACCAGACCGATTCACGAAGGAGCAGCGTGCCAGAATCCCTGATCGATCACCAGATTGATCTAGGGACTTAAACTCAGCCCTCCAAGCTAAGTTTCCATCCACCTTAGCCCTCCAAGTTAAGGATTTTCCATCTAACTCTCCAAGTTGGGAATTTGCACCTAACCCTCCAAGTTAGGACTTTTCACCTAGCCCTCCAAGCTAGGACTTTTCACCTAGCCCTCCAAGCTAGGACTTTTCACCTAGCCCTCCAAGCTAGGACTTTTCACCCAACCCTTCCGAGTTAGAAACTCATCCAACCTAGCCCTCCAAGCTAGGCACCTGACCCTCCAAGCCAGGACTTTTTCACCTAGTCCTCCAGGATGGGAATTTGCACCTAACCCTCTAAGTTAGGACTTTTCACCTAGCCCTCCAAGCTAGGACTTTTCACCCAACCCTTCCGAATTAGGACTTTTCCAACACCTAGCCCTCCAAGCTAGGATTTTTCACACCTAACCCTCCAGGTTAGGATTTTTCCAACACCTAGCCCTCCAGGCTAGAATCCTCCATATCATGCCTAATCCTCGATCAGGACTTAATCATAATCATCATCATTATCAACCTAAACTAAAATCGTTGTCAACACCAAAACAACAATCAGGGCCAGACTGCATCAACAGTATATTGTACAGCTATAGTATTGTCAAAAAAACTAGTTGTTGTTAATGTTGTGACTTGAAGAAGTATTTCAATATTATGATACATTTCTTCTTGTGTAAAGTGATGTAAGCATAATTGAGCAGTTGTGAAGTTTTCGGATTTTGAAACCCACAATAATGTAATTTCAGGTCTTGAAGTCCTGAAGTCCTATGGTTTGTGAATATATCTCATTTGAGACCCTTTGTTTGTTTGTTTGCTTTGTTGAATCATTGTTCTGTGCCAACTGATACTGTATTACCACGTAATTGATAATCATTAGGACTATGTTTGGAGACCAAAAATATCATCTCCTAGCTATCTAAACTCTAACTACTGGTAATGAGTTTTGAGAAATCAAAATATCATAGTTCCATGAAACAAACCTCCTGCTGTGCCAAATTCTGAAAATATAAGGTAATGATGTGGATGAAATTAAATTGTGGTATGCAATGTCTATGTAGGTACTCTTTTTTTTTGTTTAATATTAAAAATAATTTCACAACATGTATATTTATATAAAATATTTAATCATTCTAATATTGAATTATTTGAAATCTGAAATGAGATTATTGTGTCAGGCCCTGCGTGGGCCTGAACATTATTGTGTCAGGCCCAAGCTGGGCCTGAAATGGAATTATTTCAGGCCCAGAGTGGGCCTAAAATGAGATTATTTCAGGCCCACGCTGGGCCTGAAATGATATCATTTCAGGCCCAGCGTGGGCCTGAAATAATCTCATTTTATGCCCAGCGTGGGCTGTGATTTAAAATTAGGGTAGAGGAAAAGTAAGGTTCAATATTGCTTATAGTATCGACATGAGGACAGATTATAGATTACAGTTTTACACAATAACAAGGATCGAAAGCAATGCTCCATTGGAGTATCAAAATGGTTTACATACATTATAACTACAAACATATATTGTTTGTCATTAAACTTACATTATACAACTGAATCATTTTATTTCAGGCCCTGACTGGGTTTCCTATAATGCTTTTGTTTCAGGCCCAATGTGGTCCTCAATTCAAATGATTCTAGCAAAAACAAGGTTCAATATTACTGATCGGTTCGACAACAATTACAGATTACAGATCATATATGAGACAAAAACAATGATCCGAAGCAAAGTTTCATTGATTTGAGAAGGAGTACATGGATTGTATAATTACAAATACAATGTTTGTACTGACAATTACATATGCATAGTATGAACAAAAACTCTAGTTACAGATTTAGCTTCCAGCACTTGTCTCTCATTATTTTATAGCCCACCTGAAATCGATAATTTTTCATTTCCTTTTGGCTAAAATCTGTAGATCTTTGAAAAACTAGACTTTCTGCATACCGCATCATGAAAAATGCACAATCCGACCTGAAAAACTAATATTGACATTGTTGTCATCTTATAAAACCAACTATGAAATGCATTGTTATTTTTAACAAAAATAAACATCCTCTTACGATCTGCTTTGGGTGGGTTCTTGTACAACAATTTTAGTAAACTCTGTCCCAGATATGGAAGGCAATCCTTTATTCCATGTCTTGTAATAAGACCAGTTCAAATTTTTGAAAAACGCCACCTACACAGATATGACATTAGTAACAATTATATTGGTATGAAACTTTTTGTTGAGGTATATCTATGAAGTAGAAAACTTATAGTTTTTTCAAATTTGGCAGTGTACCCTTCTGTAGCGCCGAGAGAATTATAATGATGGATACAACCTTCCACGAGGTCAATAACCATTAGATGCCAATGATCGTCTGCATTATTTAGAGGACAGATGATATATCTAATCGGCTTATCCGTATCAGTAGCAATAGTTTGTTCAAAAGCCTGAGCGTAAATCGCCTCAAAAAGATCCTATGGTTATTAAAAAGGAAGTGTCAATGGACTAAATCATAGAAAAAAACAATAATGATTTAGTAGCTAATTAACTTACATCAAACCCCACCCCACACAATATGGAGGGCTGGTATGGTGAGTTACACGCTTTTGCTTCATTTCCAAGAATAGTCCAGTATGCATTGATGCAATCCCCGGTGGTGTAGTCATTCCAATCTAATATTGTCAAAAAAGATAGCATATCTAATGTAAAGGTCCCATTGGACCATACTGTTAGTGATATGAGAGAAGTGTCCTAAGGCAATCGCCTTATGATGTAAACATTTATATTAATAAATGATAATTCACTATTTGAGTATACATGTTTTGTGTATTTGATTGGGATCTTAAACTCATCTACTGAATGTCCGCAATACAACTCACAGCATAAGAGAATTTGTGATGGGATCACAACTAGTGATTATCTCTAATGTGCAAATGTGAAGTATTGAAAATATCCCTAGTCGATGAATTGATGAATATGGACACTGTCAATTCTGTTGAGACTAGCATGGGTTATTCTCTAATCAGCTGATTCTCACTGGCTGGTGACATTGGGATGTCCGGAGATAAACATGGATGCTAGTTAAGGGAAATAGTTCATTGGAGTGACTAGCTGTAAGACTTCATATGGAATCTATCTATAGAAATGTCAATGAAGTTCTTACTGCGGCTCAAGTGCGATGTTCCTTTGACTTGCGGTGTTCAAGTCATCTTGGTCATGGAGACTTATACTTTAACATCTTAAGCAAACATCTCCAAGGAGGTGTGGACCCAGGATGATTGGGTATAAGCCGAAGTGCCCGAAGATGTTTGAACAGCCTACAAAGGATTCACCACTCCTTGCGAGGAGTTGTATACCCAGGCCTATCGTCGGATTGTTACTCAAAACCTCTGGCCAGAGTATATCATGTTTAGAGTGAGAGTCTCTAAAATACATGCGAGTAATTAGAAATCCAAAGGGCGAGAAAGACACAACTTGGGCTAGGTGTGACGTAGTCAACCTAGTGGGGACTGACACCATAGACCGTGTCCTGAACCAAGTGGGTATAAGATGGTGAAGGGAATGGGGCACGATTCATTAGAGCTGCTGAAGGGTTTCAGAATTACTTCTGAGGTCAACCGTTGATCTTTCGATTAATTGGGGATCATGATGTACTACTAGGTGTCACTCATGATCGTTCTATAATTAATGGGTTAATTATAGACGACCAACATAAATCGAAAGCTTATTTAGTCACACGCACTACGAGTAATCCGAGGGATTTAAAACGAGTTGAAAATTAGATTTTCCGATCAAGAGAAATAAGTCGAATCTGAGTTAGTCAGAGGCGCAATGGAAGCTAAAAATGGCTAAGTCTTTTGAAGGCTTTTTGGACGAATTAAATGAGTTTAATTCGCGGCGGTTCGGGTTGGTTTGGCCGGCTAAAGAGGGTGCCAAAACCCCCTTTGGTGGCCGGCCACAATAAGAGGAGAAAACCAATTAATTTTGGTTTAATTAATAAAATAAATCTAGTGCGATTTATTTTATAAATTATGGATAAATAAATTTGTATAAAGAAATTTATATAAATAAATTTATAGAAATTTATTCTTTTATGGAAGATTAAAATAATCCATGAATTGGTTTATTTTAATTTTATAAAATCAATTATGAATTGATTTTTCCATAATAAGAAAGTTTATAAATTTCTTATAAAAATTTATTCTATAATTTAAAGAGAAGAAGAATTTGTTTTATTATAAATTAGTTATAATAAAACTTGGTTTAAACGGAATAATTCATAAGAGAATTTATAGGATAAATTTCTTATGATAATTAATTAGTTTTATTATAAAGTTAGTTATAATAAAATTCATAAGAGAATTTATAGGATAAATTTCTTATGATAACTAATTTGTTTTATTATAATTGGTTATAATAAGACTAGGCTTAAACGGAATAAGCAATAAGAAAATTTATAAGATAAATTTGTTATAACTAATTCCGTTAATTCGGTTTAGAGGGAGACTTAGCAAAGGAGTTGCTACTATATAAAGGAACCAAAGGCTAGCCCTTATTTCCAATTTGAGTAATTAAGAGATTAATTATTCTCTCCCTCTCTCTCTTAATCCCTCCTCTCCTCCTTCTCCCTCTCTTCCCTTAGGGCCGGCGCCCACCCTAGCTCCCCTAGGGCCGGCGCCCAACCTACATCCAAGGTGGTGGAGGCCGTGAGCTTCAAGAAGAAGAATGAGAACCCGAACACGAAGAAGAAGAAGCGGATAGCGATTCCTCTCTTCCCGGAATTCGATTCCGATACTTCGTTGGTTAGTTTTCCATTATTTTCTCTTATTCTTCTAGTTGTGCCTTCTGAGAATCTAGTAGTTCTCGTCGGCACAAAACTCATGACTTTGCGAAGTCATCCCGAAGAGAACTCGGCGTGGACGCGAATAGAGGCGGAGCTTCCAAGGGACGCTACGGCTGGATCTCGTCCCTTACTTCGAGTTACGAGAGGTACTTGGTAAATTAGTTTACTTTTCCGCAAAGTTTTATTTTATGATTATGTCAACACACCCTAGGATTGCATGCTAGATACGAAGTTAAAATAATTTAGGAAATTATTTTATGCAAACTCTTCCGCTGCACGTAAAAATTTTGAATTTTACAAACTCGTATCCTTGTCGACATGCACCCGGTCCCAACAGTATCACCAATGCTATAGCAGTGGTTTATGTATATTAGTGAGTTTTGAGCAAAACTCACTGATGGACCCCCCATATCTGGAATTCTGAAAAACCTATATTAGTAGATAGGGTTGAGATAGGACATGATATTTTGGGTGCCCAAACCTCTAATCTTGCTGTATCACCAATGTTATAGCAGTGGTTTAGGTATATCAGTGAGTTTTGAGCAAAACTCACTGATGGACCTCCCATGTCTGGAATTCTGAAAAACCTATATCAGTAGATAGGGTTGAGATAGGAGATGAGATTTTGGGTGCCCAAACCTCTAATCTTGCTGTATCACCAATCTTATATCAGTGGTTTAGGTATATTAGTGAGTTTTGAGCAAAACTCACTGATGGACCTCCCATATCTGAAATTCTGAAAAACCTATATCAGTAGATAGGGTTGAGATAGGAGATGAGATTTTGGGTGCCCAAACCTCTAATCTTTCTGTATCACCAATGCTATAGCAGTGGTTTAGGTATATTAGTGAATTTTGAACAAAACTTACTGATGGACCTCCCATATCTGGAATTTTGAAAAACCTATATTAGTAGATAGGGTTGAGATAGGAGATGAGATTTTGGGTGCCCAAACCTCTAATCTTGCTGTATCACCAATGCTATATCAGTGGGTTTTTATGTGCACACTATGTACCAATATTTATCAGTTATGTTCTATAAACGTATTACACCTATACAACTACAAATTTATTATCCACCAACTTAAATCAGAAGTATTTAATGGTTAACAGAGACCCTGAAATTTTCCCAGTTGAGGCACACGGTGGGCCTGAAATGACTTGATTTCAGGCCCACCCTGGGCCTGAAATGAATCTATTCAGGCCCACCTTGGGCCTGAAAGGTTTTATTTCAGGCCCTCCTTGGGCCTGAAGTGTTTTTATTTCAGGCCCGTCGTGGTCCTGAATTGATTTATTTCAGGTCCACCGTGGGCCTGAAATCATTTTATTTCAGGCCCACCGTGGGCCTGAAAAGTTAATTTCATGCTCACCTTGGCCATTAAATAAAATCATGATTTATAGATTAATATTCTATATTTATCTACAAGTTGTGACCAAATCCTGTAATTTTATTTAATTATTAATCTTTAGAATTTGAAACAAGTTTTTTAAATTTATGGTAGAGATAATCCATCTTACTAAGTCAATACAGAATGCATACCAATTTTCAATTCCTTCGAGACGATTAAGTCATGTTTTCAAATTATGTATCAGAAACCCACTGATGGACCTTCGATACTTGGATATATATCAGTAGTTAGAGTTAACCAAAGAGATGTTATTTCTGGTGTGCAAACTTTGTCCAAATCATTATGAGTTATGTTTTCTTACCGTATCAGTTGGTACACTACATTGCAGCAACTCGATGTGAATCAACATCACACAATTGTTTTGTTTTTCTGGACAATAAATTATATTCATACAAATTACACAATTTCTATACAAATGGAGCTGAATCACCAGCAAAGGATGTTTTTTTACAACATTACTTCAAGAGATTGACAGTCTCATGTTTTACAATACATGTCTCCCATAATATTTACTGTCAGATCAAATCTCATTTTCGTCATATCTCCTTGTTTGAAATCCATCTTCTCATCGTATAGGAGACATCGGACGTATTGCATAATAAAGAAGGCACAGTCCACGCTGAAAATAACAAACAGGATTTCAGATTTCAATAAGTGGGGTAATAAAATACTTTGATCATTTTAAAATTTTCAACCTCTTCCTCACTTACTGACCTATGTTCTTGTTGGGGACATTTTTGTCTGACGAAGGGTCATTTGTCCAAGGGATGATGACTTTGTAGATATGGATGAATAGCCGTAAGTTCCTCGCGAGTATATTGTTTAAGTTCTTTTACCTGTCAAATATATCATGAATTTCAATGACATTTTTTACCAAATGATGAACATATATATGAATAAAGGTAGGTATCTCACCGCTAAGTCAAAATCATGCTTATATTTACGGCCACTAGCAAGAGAATTTAAATGAATGAAAGTCATTGCTTCTGTATCCACCGCCAACAAGTGAAAGTGTGTATTATCATTGCACAAAGGTATTAAAATATATCTAAACCCTTGTTCTATCATATCCGTCTTCATCACTTGTTGCATGGAAAACTTTCTTGACGATCTTCATTATAAAAATCTCACAAGGCATCACCATGAGTTTTAAAATTCACTGTTTAACCTTCTATGACCTAGTGATTCCCTTGTATCAAACTAAGGTTTCTTGATATGATCATGCTTTGACACAAACATGTTTCGATACTTAAGTTCATGCTTAGAAAATACTATCATGCTCTGACACAAATCATGATATATATTTTGATTAAGGGAACCCTTAGAATCAAGTGGATCAAATCTAATTGAATTGGGGTTTAGGAATGCTTGAAACCTGATAGACAAATTTAGGGATTATGGAATTTAAAAAAATATATTTTGAGCAAACTTGATCATACATTGAGTTTGATACAAACTTAATGTTAATTTGATACAAATCTATTTTGAATTATCGAACTTAGATTTTGGGACCAAAATCATGTTTTCATACGAACCTGTCTTTTGGTTTCTAAAAATTTGAGTCTGAATTCTGAAATCTGACCAGAACAAACAAATCAGACTTTTGAATCCACCCTGATCGGTCTGGTGACCGATCAGGCACCGTTCTGATCGGTCCGGTGACCGATCAGATCAATGCTGATCAGAGGTATCAGACTACTTTCCTGACCGATTCCCTTTTCATCAAATTGTGTCAGTGTAATGATCATACCACCAACAAAACTGATACACACAAGTCCAAGTGAAGCATATTTGATCACCCATTGGTACAAACCTGGTACTAAGGGAGCACAAATTTGTTCAAGTGATACAAACCTGGTACTTAATAGTGATTTGATACAAACCTATGTTGGAATGTTCAAATTCATAAGAAAGGGTTTGTTGAGTCATGACTCTTGTTCTTAATGACGTGTTTCGGAAATTTTTCTGATATCAATAGAGTCCTCTCTCCTGTTATGGGATGCAAATTGTCAATGCAGTCTGATTAGGAACGTATCAGAGGTCAGAAATTTTTTTGAAATCTGATCGCACCCCAGACTAATCAAAATATTTTTGTATCCAGTAATCAACGAGCCTGATCGGTTACGGAGACAAATCGGGATTATGTATCAGATACAGATGCATTCCTTACTAGTCCTATGAAGCATATACATATTTGACCATTATATACTTCTGTATATGTCTTCACATGGAAGTCCAAGTGATAACACAGTCTCATCTTGAATGAATCAGAATTACCGAAATTTTTCTGAAAATTGATTGTTCATAGATACATCAGAAATTTTTCTGTATCAATCATAAGTCTGGTGAAGCTGCATTATTACTTGTCATATGAAACATATACATTCTTGACCATGATATTATTCTGTATATGTTTTCATGTGCGATTCAAAAAATTATCCTTTGATTATTCTGGGTTTGGGGAGAGACCCTTGGTTGAGGGGGAGTTTGATGTTTAAACTTAATAACCATACCCTTTTCGATGTTTGACAAAGGGGGAGAAATGGTTGATTAAGTTTAGGGTTATTATAGGGGGAGGATCATGATTCCCTTATGAGAATTGAATGGATTTCAATTGATTAATACCTAAACTTAAATCGGGTTGTCAAACAACAAAAAGGGGAAGATTGTTGATGCAGTCTGGCCTGGTTGTTGTTTTGGTGTTTGACAATGATTTAAGTTTGATTGAGCGAATTCGGGTTAAAGTCCTGGTCGGGGACTGGGCATGAAATCCCGGTGAGTGAAGACGGGTCCTGGTGAGTGAAGCCAGGTGATTGGAAATCCCGGTGAGTGAAGCCAGGTCCTGGTGAGTGAAGCCAGGTGATTGGAAATCTCGGTGAGTGAAGCCGGGTCTTGGTGAGTGAAGTCAGGTGATGGAAATCCCGGTGAGTGAAGCCGGGTCCTGGTGAGTGAAGCCAGGTGTTGGAAATCCCGGTGAGTGAAGCCGGGTCCTGGTGAGTGAAGTCAGGTGTTGGAAATCCCGGTAAGTGAAGCCGAGTCCTGGTGAGTGAAGCCAGGTGTCGGAAAAGTCCTAGTTCGGAAGGGTTGGGTGAAAAGTCCTAGCTTGGAGGGCTAGGTGAAAAGTCCTAACTTGGAGGGTTAGGTGCAAATTCCCATCCTGGAGAATTAGGTGAAATGTCCTGGCTTGGAGGGTCAGGTGCCTAGCTTGGAGGGCTAGGTTGGATGAAGGTCTAACTCGGAGGGGTTGGGTGAAAAGTCCTAGCTTGGAGGGCTAGGTGAAAAGTCCTAACTTGGAGGGTTAGGTGCAAACTCCCAACTTGGAGAGTTAGATGGAAAAAATCCTTGGCTTGGAAGGCTAAGGTGGATGGAAACTTAGCTTGGAGGGCTAAGTTTGAGTCCCTGGATCGGTCTGGTGATCGATCAGGGATTCTGGCACGCTGCTCCTTCGTGGATCGGTCTGGGACCGATCCAACGATGACTGATCGATCGGGTGACCGATCAGGGAGCACACAGTGAGGTTGGGAATCTACTGTGCTGCTCCTGATCGATCTGGTGACCGATCAGGGAGTATGCGTTTCACCCATTGACTGGCTGCTGATCGGTCTGGTGACCGATCAGGGAGCGCGCAGTGAGGTTGAGTTCCCTTGCTGAACTGCTCCTGATCGGTCTGGTGACCGATCAGGATCACTGTGCAGATCGTTCTGGTGAACGATCCAGCTTCGCGGGCATCTCACTACGATCGATCAGGACGGTTCCTGATCGGTCTGGTGATGACCTGATCGGACTGTTGACCGATCAGGTGACACCCTGATCGGTCAGTTGACCGATCAGAAGGCTTAGCTTGCGAAACTCAGAAATCGCCCGATATAAGGGTGGATCGGTCCGGTGAATGATCCACGACCTGGGATCGGTCTGGTGATCGGTCCAGGAGAATCTCAAAGAAATCGCGATTTCTGATTGAGCGTTGGGGATCGATCAGGACGGAGCCTGATCGGTCTGGAACCAGCCTGATCGGTCTGGTGACCGATCAGGGTCTTTCCTGATCGGTCTGGTGACCGATCAGGCACAGAACTTTAATTCAAATACGCTGTCAGAAGCTCTGATCGCGTCTGTTTTCACTGTCGATTCTCTGATACATTGCTGATATGTTTTGATATGCATTGCTAAGCCTCTGTTGGAGTGTGCAGGTGATAGCAAGTGATTCAAACACTCAAGGAGGGTCAATAGGAGGCTTTCCGTTGAGCAGGTTTGGCTGTTTCTCATTCTCAGGTTTCAACGGGCAACTGACGCAGCTGGCGACTGACGGAGGCTCAGCTGGAGAGGAGGTCTTCAGTGGACTGAGTGCTCAGGGAGGTCAGTGGGTTCAGGCTGGCTCAGTGGATGCTGATGAAGCTTGTGATGGTGAGCAGAGCTTAAGTGACGAAGCTGAGGCAGAGGAGGTGAGGCGAACGAGACAGACAGAAAACTTGGGAAGTTGTTGCTGGGCTGTGTTCGTGCTCTCTGTTGCTTTGTTCTTGAGCGATCTTGTTGCATTCCTGTGAGAGCTTTGTGAGCTTGTCTTCTCGAGTGTCTCTGTGCTTAACTTGTATCTTCTTGAGATCACTTGTGGAGAGGTTTCTCCACCGAGAAGGAGGCTGCTACTATCCGGTGTTCACCGGGGCTTGATCTGCCGACGATCAAGGGATCGCTCACCTTACGAGCACGCCAAGGAGTAGGGGCAAGTTATCCCCGAACCTTGTAAACGATCCGTGTTAGCGATCCTTGGTTTGTATTCTCTTTTCTGCATTTGTGTTAAGTTTGTTTCTCTGCATTTGTTTTGTTTCCGCTGCTACTGACTTAAGTGCAGAGAAAGATTTCAAAGAGCAAGTTTTGTGTCCGACTAGATTCACCCCCCCCCCTCTCTAGCCATCTCGTTCCCAACAAATATCTCACATACATTAATGTCTTGTTGCCTCATTTTATATAGTTCGAAGGTCCTTCTTTTCTCCTCCTCTATATCTTCTTCAGACATGACTTCCATTACAATAATGGTTTCTCTTGCTTCATCCATATCCTCCTCACTAAGTTTCCTTTTTCCCTTGTCCATGACATTTGATATTTGTTCCTTTCTCCGCTTCCCCTTATGTAATAGTTGGTGTCATACTGGACTCTCAATTGGAGTATCCCTGTAATCATACCGAGTTCGGTCACGTCCTCTCCTTGTTCTACAAGATACTGGATTAGAAAGAGGACTGACTACAAGATAGCTTTCTTGAGCCTCCATGCCCTTTTTTTCAATAATTGAAAGTAATTCCTTAACCCTTTCATTCAAACATATATTCTCCTCTGTTAGCTCCTTGATTAGGGTGTCTTTAAGAATGCATTCACCACATGGCCTTACATCTTCTGTGTCATGTCCTTGTGATGTCGCTATTGCCCGTGGAATGTCATCCCCAATCTCAAGGTTCTCAAACAATGTGTTTTCATGTAGGTTAGAAATTATTTCAACAATCACCTGTCAAATTACCAAGTACACAAATTTTACTGCCTCTATATCAAACTAACATAGATAAACTAACATAGATCCCAATTTACAATAATTACCTCTTCGGACCTGATTTGGTTGACAAGGTCCCTCACTCTACTAATATGCGAAGGAATATTCCTCCACTTAGTTATTCGGGGTCCTTCAACATTGTATGGTTTTTGAATGGGTACATGCTCCAAAAATCATGCCTACACAAAGTTTTCCAGATAATTACATTAATGACAGTAAAATATTATAAAATATAATTTAGGTAAATTCTACTCACTGCCAAAAGCCCAGCAAATCCCTTTACGTAAGGGAGGTTTGTGGTCCTCTGATTTCCTTGACTCGATGAAAATAATTCCCCAATCTTAGGTAATTAGGGAGATAAAAATTTATGGATAGCTTCCACCCAGTTGAATCTACCAAGATTGTCATAATCATCTACTATATCTACAAGCCCTAGAGGGACCTTATATGTACTAGACGAAAATAAAACACAAACAAATATATACAAAATATAAAATTTACAAACTAATAACACATCATCCTCTGATTCAACACTTTTAGAATAATGTTTAAGTAAGTCCTCAATTCTTGTTCTGGTTGGTTGTTTTTCTTTTGAGAAGTAAGTACGATAGAGGTCACCCATTGCTTCAGTTGAATTAATAGGGATCCAAAACTCCACGGTCCACTATACCCAGTACCAAAGCAACATCTCGTCTGGTGAACGCAACCGGTACACCTGAAACAATTAAAATATTTAGTTATCATCAACAATATAGGCTTCAATTTATTTCTCTTTGGGCCTGAAATGAATTCATTTCAGGCCTACCGAGGGCCTGAAGTAAATTCACTTCAGGCCCTCGGTAGGCCTGAAATTATTTCATTTCAAGCCTACCGAGGGCCTGAAGTGAATTTCACCTTAAATTCATTCATTTAAATTGATCAAATATCAATCATTTAAGGCCAACTATATCCAAGTTTTATCTTACTATATATACTGTTTATAATTCATAATTAAAAACATTACCTGAGAATTTAAAAACTTGCGAGGTTGAATCCCAACTTTCAAATATATTAACCAAAATTCCCCGGATATGCTGCAATTCTTGAATGTCCAAGAAAATACTGAAGGGCGACTCTTTGATCTTCGTAATGTATTAATCATTTAAAATTTCAAATGCTTCAACAAAATGTTTAAAATGGCCTAAAACACTGCACCAATGTAATTTTTTCCCAAACTCATCTGAACCCTACAGTTTTTATACATTACAAATTTATTCAACAAAAATAAGTATAAACAATATCACAAGCAGTGTTTATTCAGCAAAAATAAGTATAAACAATATCACAAGCAGTGTTTATTCAGCAAAATTAAGTATAAACAATATCACATACCTTGGTGATTAATGCCAATGAAGAAGACGATGAGGAACCACCCACAGACCTTTTTCCTGCCATTATGATGAAAATCAACCCTGCAGAAACCCTAAATCCTACTTTGATAGTGCCGAGCAGTATCAACTTCAACGTTAACACTTCAAGCAGCCTCAGGATCACACACTACCACTTTCCCGTATAGGAGCCTAGGTTTTGGTTGGGCGGAGGGATTCGAGGGAGTAGCAAGCGACTAAAGCACAACTAGAGCACGCACAATGTCCTCCTTCAACAATACCATTTACGTTGTTGCGGTGAGAGAGAGAATGACCAAAAATTCTACTACCTTGCCATCCGAATCACATATTCTTATTTTACTGCAAAAGTGGTTCGGATGTCTCGAAAATGAGAATGGAAAAGGTCTTTTGTGGCGCCAAGGGTATAATAGGAAGTTCACTTAAAGGGCTGCGCCCTTTGGTAAAATAGAAACCATGGGACGCCCTTTGATAATTTCGAATTGTTACGTACGTCCTTTGGTAAATTGCCCCTATTTATTTGATCATTGTAATAAATAAATTACATAAAATTCTACAACATTTATATTTCATTGTTTATTTTTATCAAAATATCAAGTAATTTAGTACAAATTACAGTCATTAACAAAGTTGTTAATTAAATTCGCATTATGATACGTCTTTTTAAATAATTCATATGTAATATGCATATTCTTAAGTGGGAAAAAGTCAAGAGCATCTCTATTTTACGGAATCATCAGAGACGTTCCACTTTTTTTTTTTTCTAAAAAGCTACTCTACCATTCTAGCAAATCATATATAATTATTTAATTATCTTTTAATATATTATTTTCATTATTAATTTTCATTTATATTTTCCGTCTAAATCCTAAAATAAAGATTTGTTACAACAATTACAATTTCGTAGCTGTGAAAATACATACTTGTTCAAAAGTATTCACATTGTAGCAAATACTATTTCATACTCGCTGCAGTTCAGTATTCAAATTTAATCATGCTCACCTACTATTCACGTTGTATAGATTAAGAAATCTTAGGTTCTACAACATGAATTCGATTTATTTATCTAACATTCACGTGTAGCAGTTAAGAAAATCGTAATTATTATAACACGTGTAGTAACCCGAGCATATCACAGATGTTGTATGTATGATAGCATGCTTAGACTGGATAGGGGTATCCTCAAATGTCATTGTCTATGATAGTCTTCCCTATATATCTTTCACTTGTTTATCTGTTAAACTTCGAACCGTTATAAAGAAATCTTTAGCAGGGCAATTCTAAATTTTATTTTATTTTTTATGATTTTGATATATAATTGAAAGATAATAATAAAAATAATTATATACGTGTTATTGAAAGATAATAATGAAAATAATTATATACGTGGTACGAAGTCGAGTAGGACGTTTTCTTTAAAATCATAATAAGACGCGTGTCGATGAATTTAGAAAAAGAGTACAGATTGGGAAAGTGAATTTGGGAGAGTGAATGAGAAAGTAAATGACGCCCAGCTAATATGTACATGTTCGATCGTCGATCGGACACCACCGATGACCTCTGATTACCATCCCGTATCAAATTATGTCTTAGGGGATGGTGAACCCGATAGGGTAGTCGGTAATTGAGATCTCGCCGGATTGACGGTGAATGCGATGAGATCATAATTTCGGCGATTCCCGATGAGTTCACCGATCTTCTTAGGACATAATTTGATTCGGGACGGTGATCAGAGATCGTCGGTGGTGTCCGATCGACGATCGAAAATGTATACAATAATTGCCACGTCATTCACTCTCACATTCACTCTCCCAAATTCACTCTCCCTATTATTACTCTTAGAAAAAATGGAGTCTTTTTTATTTTTACTCTCAAATTAAAAAATGTAAAATTTATATAAACTAATAAAAAATATTTAAAATAAATGTTTTATAAGTTAATTTTTTACTGCCTCGATCGCCATCGTCGTTTAGCTAATTAGTCGGCCACGGTATCACACGTCGCCCACGTTTCATTTGATTTTTAAAAATGATTTTGAAAACTAAAAATGTTTTTAAATCATTCCAAGGAGCTGTGCGTCGCGTCAGACAGAAGCTATGTATTCGACGTCGACGACTCCCAGGACAAGCGAAATTACCTGATTGCCCCTCCTCCCTTTTCTACATAAACCCGTTCCTTGCTTGCTTCTTCTTCCGTCTCTGCCTCCCTCTCCCTTTGCCGTTGTCGTTGCCCTCGCAGATCGCGTTTCCATGGCCTCGGAGCTCACCTACCGCGGCCACGATGGGCAACCACTGGCCGATGCCGAGAAGTACATCCACAAGCCGGAGAAGCGCCTCGTCTGTCTCTCCCGATCGCTTCGTTACTTCCTCCGCGAGCAGCGCCCCCTTTTCGTTTTATTGGGTATGACCCTCGCCTCTCTCTTATTCTCATTCTTCCCACGCGCCTCCCCCGGTGGCGCCTTCCACATGCAAATTGCGGATCCGAAAGGCTGGAGATCGACGGAGCCCCGCCATTTGACTTCCTACGGCGGGCATAACTACCGCCGGTTCGCGATCGATACGAAGGGTAGGGGATTAGTCGGGGGGAAAATCCCGCTGGGGCTGAAGCCGAAGGGGCTGCGGATCGTGGTGACCGGCGGGGCCGGGTTCGTTGGAAGCCACCTTGTGGACCGCCTGATCGCGAGGGGGGACAGCGTGATCGTGGTGGACAATTTCTTCACAGGGCGGAAGGAGAATGTTATGCACCATTTTGGGAATCCCAACTTCGAGCTCATTCGCCATGACGTCGTCGAGCCGATCCTGCTCGAGGTGGACCAGATCTACCACCTCGCCTGCCCCGCATCGCCCGTGCATTACAAGTTCAATCCCGTCAAGACGATCATATCCTTTTTCTTTTTTTTTTGTTCTTGGATTTTATCCTTTGTCCAATTAGTCAACTGGTTTGGTTATATCTTTTAAAACCTAGGATTTTGATCCTTTTTTTTAAAAAAAAAATTGAATCTTAAATCTCGTTCCCAATTGTTTTTCTATCTACAGCGAAACAGTTTCTTAACCGAATTGCATACATCCAAAATTTCCTGCTTCCCAACACTAGTTTTTGTCATCGTCAGTACTGGCAACTGAATTTTACTATTTTTTTCTCCATTTCATCGTGGATGCATCATTGTTTCCAGGTTGCTCGGATGATATTTCTTCGCCATGTATTAAATGTTGTTTCTTTTTCTGAGTCCTTGATATGTTTGTCATATTTCATATCCCTCTTTACCTTGGCACGTATTAGGGGCGCCAGTTTTATAGCTGTCAAATGTGTTCCTAAACCTTTTCTTCACAAGACCAACGTGGTAGGAACCTTGAACATGCTTGGCCTGGCCAAGAGAGTAGGTGCTAGATTCCTCCTCACCAGCACGAGCGAGGTCTATGGTGATCCCCTGCAACACCCTCAAGTGGAGACCTACTGGGGCAATGTGAACCCCATTGGTATTGTCCCGGCTCTTTTAACATATCTAAACTACTCAACATTTTGGAATTTATTTTCTATACAAATCGTAGAAAATACTACATTTTGATGGCTGGATTTGAAATTAAACCAGGGAATCAGTTTAGCTCAGTGGGCAATAAAGGAATAATGATTAATGTGTCTTCCGCAGGTGTTAGAAGCTGTTATGATGAGGGCAAGCGAACAGCTGAGACATTGACCATGGACTACCACCGCGGTGCTCAAGTCGAGGTCTTCAATCTCCACTTGATCTATTCAAATACCAGTGATGCATAATGTACTCAGGATTCAACTATTTGTTTTTGGGGGAGATTTGTTAAAGCTGTCTCTTCTACAGGTGAGAATTGCTCGGATCTTTAACACTTACGGACCTAGGATGTGCATAGATGATGGCCGAGTCGTCAGTAACTTCGTGGCCCAGGTTTGCTACATTAATTTTGTTGAGGTATTGGTTTACTGAATGATATGGAATAGTTTGTTGATGGAAGCTTGATGCTTAGGCCCTGAGGAAGGAGCCATTGACAGTTTATGGGAACGGGCAGCAAACTAGGAGCTTCCAATACGTATCTGATCTGGTAGGCTTTCTTCTTCCTGCTCAAATCCATCCAACTTCACTTTGTCTCTTTCTTGATGTCTTTACCTTCGTCGATTTGCTATACGCCTTTTGCATGGCCAGCTCATGTCTAGTTGGTATTTTGTATGCTTACTGGATTTTGTTTATGGGTTGTATGATGCAATAACTCTGAATTTATTTAAATTATCACCGAGTCTAGTTGGTCTGTCAATAATCTCTTGCCCACTTTACTCCGGAGGATAGATAATAGAGTGATGGACCATACACATAGGGATAACGAGGGAGGAAAAGAGTTTGGTTTGTGGGATGAACTCCAACTGGGGTGGTGAGCTCTTGAGCGACCGATGGACTTGTGAGCAGGCTGCGAGATTGCAGCTGGTGGTTGGTGGGTTCACGATTAGTCTGTGAGCCAGCACGCAGCCAACGCTTTGGCTTGTGGGAAGGGGCAAAGGCCGGTTCTCGGGCGATCCTTTGGAGAAGAGTGCCCGGGAGGAAGAAAATAGTCTTTCTCGATCTGATTAAATTTTAGCCGAGATCACTCCACAAATGGATTGTCAATCCATCCTTCAAGTAATTCTGCATCAGATAACAACGAAAACATATCTACTTTTGGAAATTTTGCTCCTTTAATAATATATTCTCGGGAGTAAAGTGAGCATAATAGACATGCTACCAACCTTTAAACCAGAATTTCTCTACTGATTAAAATCACTAAACTAGCGTGAAAACTAAGTGGGCTCAACTAAAAGGTAGTTAGTACATGAAATTCCCGTCATTACGAGGTACTGGAAAAAGATTGGACCACACTGGCCCTAAACCACTCCAATATATTCAAATGAAAAATTATGGAAAGTCGAAAACCAGGACGACCAGCAGGTTTGAACAACTCTTTTGTCTATTCAACTATATCAAATTGACTCTATGGCCCCAACTCCCAAGACTAACGTTGTCAACCCGTCCGTTAGTATTTGTCCTTAATCAAAATTTCATTAGGAAAAAAACGTGTACTTTGTTGTATTTAAAAGTATTCTTTGAGATTGATATTCTTATATTTCCACAGTTCGACATTGATCATAATTTACTTAATATTTATCAGAAAACGTGCAACATGATTAATTGATCCGTTGGTTCAACCAGTAAATGACCCTGATATTGTGCAACATGATTAATTGATCCGTCGGTTCAACCAGTAAATGGCCCTGCTATTGCTACAGACTCATTGTTGTCTTGCTTGACTTTGATAACTATGTTCATAAAGTTTTGAGATATCAGCTAAGTTAATGTTCCAGTGATTTATCTGTATCTTACCGTGGGAGTTGGGACTGAGGATACTGGGCTGTTTGCGGTATGCGATATTACTTTTTTACTCCAATGGGATATCACCCAAGCTACGAGCCCAATAATCATGCTGGGAAGTTGTATTTGATCAACTTTAGGATTCATCTTTCACAATTATGCTCACAAGTTGCACTAGTTTAAGTTTTTAACTTGCATTTGTTTATCATTGCCTACAATTTTGCGTAAGGGTGCCTTGAACTTCACTAAACAAGGTTAGACTGTAACATCAAACAGGTGGAGGGCCTGATGAGGCTTATGGGAGGTGAGCACATTGGTCCGTTCAACTTGGGCAACCCTGGTGAGTTCACGATGCTTGAGCTGGCGAACGTGGTGCAGGAAACAATTGATCCCAATGCAAAGATTGAGTTCCGTCCTAACACAGAGGACGACCCCCACAAGCGCAAGCCCGACATCACCCGTGCCAAGGAATTGCTCGGCTGGGAGCCCAAGATCTCCCTCCGGCAGGGTCTCCCACTCATGGTGTCTGACTTTCAAAAACGCATTTTTGACGACCAATCAGATGCCACTACTGCATCTGACACTGACACTAGCAATGGCTCAGGTTAAGGTTGTGTTGATCATGTTTGTGTTGATCATGTTAGGTATTCATTATCCAACACGCCTCTATTGGTGTTAGAAATGAGCATAAAGACAGTGAGATCACCTTCATGATAAGTATTTTTTTGTTTTTTGAATGCGTAGCTTAGTTAACTACTGCCCTTGCTACTGCTGCAGAACAATGTAATTTTATTATCTGATTATATTTTGTTAAGTTTTTTTCCCTATCTTAAAGTTTAGAACAGTTCGCACTTCTATTGCTGATCTGATACTGAACATTATATATTATTTCTATGAGTATACAGTTTGTAACGTTCTGATTGACTGTTCGATAGCATACAATAAGTTCCTTCATAGATCATTCACGAAGCAATGTCATGCAGGTCCCAAAGTCACCTGGATGCTAAACTCAGGAGAATGGGAAGTGGTATATGAACTTGAACATGTCCTGACTAGAACCCCTAACCTAGCAGGTGAATGATGCGATCAAGAGTGAGATGGTGTTCGTCATTGGACTTGTTCTTGTTCTACAACCAAAATTGAAGGGTCTGGGAATGGTGCCCAAAGTCATCTAGGTGACTGTTTGATGTTGTATCCGTAAGTACACAAAAATGTCGTCAAGTAATAAAAAAATCGAATCCATAGGGATTGTTAATTAAGCACTAGTCGAGTCCATGAAATAAGTTATCTAGACGATCGAAAGTTGTGTGAGAGCTTGTAGACTAAAGAGAGCAGAATGGGGAAAGAAAAAAAAATGATTAACGAGGTTTTCCAACCTCGAGCGACCAGTCCGGTCCCACGGAAGTTTCCTATCAGCCGATAGGGTAAATCGGAAAGTGCTCACGGTGGGTGGTTTAGAAGCCCAGCGTCCCAGGATTCGCTCCTCATTTGAAGGAAAAATTTCTACAAATACGCCGTAGCTGGGGATCGAACCGCGGATGTCTGAGATAACGACTAGTCGCTCTACCGTTGCACCATAGCCCTGGAGGCATGGGGAAATGTTGATCTTGGAGAAGAATAGGGAAAGAGAAGAGAGAAAGGAGAGCAAGGAAAAGTTGATCTTGGGGAAATGTTGGAATTGTTGGAATCTAAGATTTCATTTTCACTACGATGTTAGTCGATGCACTATAAATTGTTCATATCATAATTTCAATGTTTTATGCGCTTGTGTAGATCCTAACTATGTATTGGTATGAACTCTACAGAAGTACACCGGATTGCTTCCCCCTGGGCATCCAATATCATTAAGTAGAGAAGATAACCTAGAGAGTCTGATTAAAGGTAATCCTTTATCACTAAGAGCCCCCGATCATACGTCTCTAGATTACACAAAACACTTTCTAACACAGGATAGAGAGAAATCCATTAAGCAATATTAGATAATCTTTATAGAGGATTAACTTCCATTTCGAGATAACCCCCCGAGATGTTCGGTTAAAGGAATCCTTTGTCATTAAGGGGCCTTAGTCATATGATCTAGGCCATTATCTGTACGTGGTGACCATACTTTTACCACTACATATATTCACCACTCACATATTTCATCAAACACATACAAGACACATTATATATAGAACAAACAATAAGCATATTATTAAACAAGGAAATAAACAAATTCATAGTTTATACATCAACATCACATAATAGCTACTTTTTACATCCTTTGCAAGGAGGATACAATCAAGAGGCAAGAAAAATATTATCTACAACCCAAAAGAGGAGTTTAGAGGGAAAATATTGATTATCGATGCATCACTGGTCTTCTTGATGTACTCTTTGCTCCGGAGGTGGACGGTGTTGAGGCAATCTATGGTTCGTGAGACCATGTGTTTTGTGTTTGGGCAAAAGATTTAAGTTAGGTTCACCTTTATATTTGATATGTGTATTTGAGTGTGCAAGTTTACAGGATACATATAGACTTAACTTGACAGATTCAGGTCCAGTGAAGGATGGAGCATCCGAGGGATCGTGGATAAGGTAGCAACGATGAGCTAAGGGAAGCGCACTTTGAGGCATACGTGAAGGATGACATGAGGACGAGTCACAGGCTTGTATGCATCCGAGGGACGAGAGCCAAAGCGAAGAAGGCTTAAAGGTAAGAATCAAGGCTACGATGAAGAGTCAAGTGAGTCGTGAGGGTCCGAGTGTGAGTGAACTGTACTTGGGAAGGGAAACCCTAAGTTTACAATTTTACCAATTGACTAGTATGGGATCAGTCGACTGGTTGAGGTCACAGAGAGATTAATCGACTAATCTTCTGTGCAGTCGACTGATATCGGCGAAATCTGAACGTTTGGTTGTAACGTTCGAATTCGACAGTTGGCAGTCGACTGGTGTTGGTACCAGTCGATTGGTAACGATTGGATCAACAAACGAGTTCTATATAAGAGAACTCGGGTTGTTTGAGCAAGGTTGACGAAATAAGCTTGGTTAAAGCTTATTAGTAGTCTACAAGCTCAAGTGTGTGTGTGCATGTTGTGGCGAGGTTTCTCCATTCACAAAGAGCTACACGAGCTAGCCGGAGATTGTTCAAGGAGTCATCTATCGACGGATCGGGATCGTCCACCTTACGAACAACTGTGCAGTAGGAGCTTTATCTCTGAATCACGTAAATTAGTTTGTCTCTCTTCTTGTTAGTTTTAGTTAATTATTATTCCGCGTGTGCACTAACAAGTGTAGGAGAGAAAGAGAAAAGATGGTGACGAGCTATTCACCCCCTCTAGCTAGCTTACGATCCCAACAATTGATATTGGAGTGAAGGTTCGCTCGTCTACGGACTAATCGCCGAAAGAGAAAAGTGCTAGAGGAAAATGGGAGTTGAAGAAAAATTGAGGGGTGACATCACCATTCCACCTCAATACGATCGCGACAATTTCGATTATTGGAGGTTGCGAGTGAAGACATGGTTCGACATGATTGGGAGATGATGATAGCCATGTAAGAACCATTTAAAGTCCCAAGAGATAAGCATGGGAAGAAGGTTCAACCAAGATATTGGACCAAGGAGCAACAATCACAATGAAAGATAAATGAGAAGATAATCTTAATTTTAATTAATGTTTTGCCTAATGATGTGATGAGTGGTGTAAGTAAATACGAAAATGCGATAAGCTATGGAATAAAGTGATAGCTCTTCATGAGAATCCTACACAAGGACAAGAAGTGAAGGAGCCTAACTAGAAGGGTTATTGGTTCAAGAGGAGGAGAATGACCAATCGGATGAGGAGATGAGCTCAACATCCAAGGAAGAGAAAAAAGAAGAATCATTCACCTCCTCAAATGAAGTGGCACAAGAAGATAATCGATCCACTTCATCAAAGGTTGAAGAACAAGTCAACCTAGCTAGCACTTCCACCAAAACAAAATCAAAAGATCACATAATTTACTTTGGGTATAATGAAAAGAGACACTACAAGGATAAGTGTTGGGTAAGGAGATAACCTCCAAACTCAAGTCAATTCATTTAAAATCTAATTTGAGTTGTAGGGAGAAGAAGGAGAAAAAACACATGAAATGCTTTACATGTGGTGAGTGGGGTCACTACCACACCAAATGCTCAAAGAATGGAGAATTAAAGAAGTTGGAGCATTTGAGAAAATGGGAGAAAAGGAGAAAAAGAATAGCTCACATCAAGGGGGAGCTACAAGGGTAAGGGAGGTAATTCCTAATTTGAAATATAATTTAAATTTAAATTCTTCAATGCATGCTAGGAAATTTTTTTCTTATACTCCCATGTATAATTTTGGATTTAAATATCATGATAAAAATATGGCTAATAATGCATATCATAACCCTAGGTGATCCATGCATTGTAATAAACCTAGACATGATAAACCTAAGGGCCAAGACATTAATCCTAAGAAGAGGAGACATATGCCTAGACAAATGGGTAGGTCTAAAACTGTTCATGGCGGATATGTTGGTTCTAGGATTAAAACCCTAAAGAGATAAAATTAAGTTTTGAGAACAAAGCTCGAGAAGTTGGAGAAAATCCTAGAAAGATTCATTATTAGTTTAAAGGGTTAGATAATTTGTTGAGTAGCCAAAACCCCAACAATAATAGATCGGGTTTGGGATACCGATCTAGGTCTTCCAATGCTAGAGAAAAGGCATATGCAAGAGTGTCATATGACTATAGCAAGGAGAAGTCCAAAAATGACAAGGGAGTGCCATTTAAGGGTAAGAAGAAGACCTTAACTAAGGACAAAGTGTCTAATGTTAAGAAGGTTAGGTTTGTAGGCCAAGAGTTATCGAAGATACACCAGTGTAGCCTAGTTGTTGTAGATAAGTCATCTAGGGAGGTGACTATGGCTAAGAGCTCAAGGGGAAGCTCTAAGAGTCAATTTTAGACCTATGGTCAATGGATCTCAGGAAGATATCTCTTGGAGGTCTAAATGGGTCATTGAATGTGTTAAAGGGTTTAGAGACGGATTTGATCCTCAATCCATGGGTTTAGGCACATGTGATTTGTGTTTAATGTAAGAAATATGACATTGGGGTCATATTGCATGAAAATTTAGTTTTTGATGTATATATGTCATATAAATCAATACTAGGGATGCATTATGGTTTGATATGGATAGATACATCAAGAGAAAGCCAAAACTAGGACTTTAGGTCAAGGTTCAATTGAACAATTTAGCTAATTTTGGATTTTGTGTCAATTTTGAGATTGGTGATAGATATATTTTTTAATGTGTTCTTTTCAAGTAGACACGGGTATTACAAACCTCTACCCTCTTCATAAAAAATTTAGAAATTTTTGAAAAATTATGGATTTATTGGTGCATTTCTAAAATTGGGTTCATAATGCAGAAAAGGTTGATTTCTGGGTATCAGTTGATTGGTGAGAGGGTCAGTCAACTGGTAATTCTATAAGGTACTTTTCGATAGGGATCAGTCGACTAGTAACTGTCTCAGTCGACTGATATATGCTGAAACTGTTTTCAGCAAAGTCGAAATGTGTCTTAATAATGGTAAACAAGTGTATAATCTTATGGGAGGTTAATACACGATATTTATGATCATTAGAGGGTAAAGAATCTAATGATTGGGATATTGTTGAAGTTCTTTTTGATGTATGACAAATGGAGAGAATTAAGGTTTAATTAGGAAAACCTTATGGACCTTTGCAAGAAATCCTAGCTTAAGGTTGAGCTTAGGTGAAAAGGGAGCATTGCTGCTCATATATTGGCAAAGGGGGAGCCTTGCGATAGATTCTTAAAAAGCCCTTGATAAGTCCAAGTGTAGGGGGAGCCTTGGAAAGGTTTTTAAAAAGTTCGTTGATGAAAATCCTAACTCATTGGGGAGTTTAAGTGTGGGGGATGCTTTGTGACAGAATCCATGCATTGTTTGCATTGCATTGCATATGCATTGGCGGTATAAGTCTAAGGTGTAGCCTTGGCAACGTAAGTCCAAATGTTATTAGCATGTTTATTTGCTATTTGTTTTTCCTAACTTAAACATATTACCAAACATTAAAAATGGGGAGATTGTTGAGGCAATATATGATCCGTGAGACCTTATGTTTTGATATTTGGGCAAAGATTTTAAGTTAGGTTCACCGTTGTATTTGATATGTGTATTTAAGTATGCAGGTTTGCAGGATACACATAGACTTAGCTTGACGGCTTCACGTCCCGTAAAGGATGGAGCATCCGAGGGACCATGGATAAAACAACAACGATGAGCCGAGGGAAATGCACTTTGAGGCATACATGAAGGATGACATGAGGATAAGCCGCGTGCTTGTATGTATCCGAGGGATAAGAGCCAAAGCGAAGAAGGCTTGAAGGCAATAGTTAAGGCTACGATGAAGAGTCAGGTGAGTTGTGAGGGTCCGAGTGTGAGTGAACTGTACTCGGGAAGGAAAACTCTAGGTTTAGGGTTTTACCAGTCGACTGATATGGGATCAGTCGACTGGTTGAGGTCACAGAGAAATCAGTCGACTGATCTTCTGTGCAGTTGACTTGTGTTAGCACCAGTCGACTGATAATGATTGGATTAACAAACGAGTTTTATATAATAGAACTCGATTTTCTTGAGCAAGGTTTATGAAATAAGCTTGGTTAAAGCTTATTAGAAGTCTACCAAGCTCAGGTGTGCATGTGCGTGTTGTGACGAGATTTCTCCACCCATAAGGAGCTACACGAGCTAGTCGGAGGTTGTCCGGGGAGTTATCCACCGACAGATCAGGATTATTCACCTTACGGACAACCGTGGAGTAAGAGTTTTATCTCCGAACCACGTAAATTGGTTTGTCTCTCTTCTTGTTAGTTTTAGTTAATTGTTATTCTGCGTGTGCACTAACAAGTATAGGAGAGAAAAAGAAAAGAGGGCGACGAGCTATTCACCCCTCTCTAGCCGGCCTACGATCCCAACAGACGAATCGTCGGAGATGATGAAGATAGCCTCTCCAGGATTTCCTCTAAGGGGAAAACCCTTCCCCAAGCCAAGGGGTAGAGCCTTAAAGCTAAGATGATCAAAAGGGGAGGAAAAATCTTCTTTTATAGAAGGCATGCCCCCCTGCTTCTCAAAGTGCATGGTCATGCATTTGGCACGACCTGGGTGTGCAGCTGATGTAGGTAGGTGGCATGGTCTTACCTTTTGGCATGGCATGGCCGTGTGGCTTCTCTGGGTCAAGGGGCACGATCGTGCCATATGACACAGTCATGCCCTGTGGCTCATTGGATGAGCCACACGCCCATGCCATTTGGGTCTGCCTAATGTGATTTTCTCATGTTGACGTCTAAAGTAAGTTGTAGATCTTGAAGTCCTCTTCAATTTGATAACTGACACACTCGTAACTTTAATTGAACTGAAAGTTATAGTCACTTTACTTTTGCTTCGTAGTGTTGTTTAGAGTTCGACACGACTGTGCCTAAAAGGCATGACCATGCCATGTAACAATTTGTAAAAATTTCGATATCAACATGGTCATGTGGAAGAAATTTGGATCCATTTTGATATCATTTGATTTGCACCCCTCCCCCCAATTTGGTTTGAGGAACACAAACATATCGGGAGAATTTTTGCATTGAGCACTGGGAGAGGTACAACCACTCTGAATTTTTTTAAAAATTATTAAATTATTCCAATGCTCTATTTTTATTCCGAAAATATATCTTATCAATGAAAATTAATAAAAAATAGTTCTTTAAATAAAGATAGTAAAACTAATAAAATCATATAGAAATAGAATATGATATAATATATCATGCTCATCGAATGTAAATGAATAGTTGTCGATATATATATATATATATATATATATATATATATATACGAGTTTGTTCTGTTGCGGACCGCGTCTTACGGACCGCATGTGCAACACGTCTGATTGATCATCGGATCGATCAGGCAATCTCGTGACCGATCAGACATTGCCTGATCGGTTACGGAGGGGCTCGGGAGCGTACCTCGACGGGTTCACCGTATCTCGATGAGTTCACCCTACCCCCTAGGGTTCATCGCTCACCCCTGGGTTATAGTTTTGTTCGGGGGCGGCGACCGAAGGCCGCCGGTACGATCGGAGGACTCGCCGAGTCTCTCCGTGATCGATCACCGTACCCCGACGGGTTCACCCTATCCCCTAGGGTTCATTGCTCACCCCCTGGATTATAGTTTTGTTCGTGGACAACGGTCGAAGGCCGCCGATACGATCGAAGGACTCGCCGAGTCTCTCCGTGACTAATCAAGTATTATCGCGCACGCAGTCTGCAACAGAGCATTTATATATTGAGTGGAAGGTTATTGAAATGGTCAATCAAATTCAACAAGTTCGCTAATTAAGTAACGAGCAAGTTATTCCAAATGTTGTCTAACTTCATATGGGCGATTTGAGTTAACTTAGTCAAATAGGACATGAAAGTAGAGGTGAGTATTCGGTTAAAATCGAACTGAACCGAACTGAATAGACCGAAAACCGAATTAACCGAATTTTCTCCAAGAAATCGAACCGACCGAATTAGTGAATCAAAACCGAGAAAACCGAACCGAAAAAAATCGGTTAATTTGGTTTTTAACCGAATTAACCGATTTAACCGATTAATTTGGACCTTAATCGGTTTGGTTAAAATTATGCTTTGAACTGAATTTTTTGGAACCGATTAACGTGTCGGCTGAATTGTTACAAATCAATCTTTCCACCTGAATTATTTTGGAACCGATTAGGGTCAAAATTTTGACCTGAATTATTTTGGAACCAGTAAATTGGAAAAAAATGGGTCTTTCGGTCTTTCCACCTGAATTAAGTTGGAAATAATATATAACTATAATTTTTTTCTTTAAAAAAAAAGATAATTAATAATACAAAGATAATTATAATTTACGGGATTATACATTTACAAATTACGACTTTACGAGTTACACAGCTTACACAGACCATAGTTACACTTACACCGTTTACACGGTTTACAAATTACACCAGGCACGCGGCACGCCCGCACGCACCAGCAGCAACCAGCAGGCCTTGGCCCAGCGGTGCACTACAGCAGGCCAGGGCCGCCAGGCACACCGCACACCGCAGTCCGAGTCCGCAGCACGGCAGCAGGCGCCAAACCGAACTGATTTTTCGATTTAACCGAATAATAATATGAAAAACGGATACCGAACCGATATAATCAAAATAATCGAATTTTAAAAACTGAAATAATTAAAATTCCGAATTAACCAAACCGAAATTAAAAAATCGATTGGTTCAGTCGATTTATTCGGTTTACCTGAATTTTTGCTCACCCTTACATGAAAGAATGTCCATATATTTATTGTTGGTCAACCAAACAAATAGATAACAATAATCAAGAGATTGGAATGCATGTGCTCCCCTTCCATTCTCAACTAAAATCATGAAATTTGTCCCGAACTACTGTAAACAGCAAAATAATTAATTATCATCTCAAATATTTATAATTTAATTCTTAATTATGATATATTTTATAATTTTTTTTTTCAAATTGAGTATGAATCTTGGAATGCTGGACTTCTTGATTGCCCACCATGAGCACTTTTCGATTTAACCTAACGGCTGATGGAAAACTTTTGTGGGGCCGAATCGATCGTCCGAAATTGAAAAGACCTTGTTAATCATTATTAAAACGATTAAATTTTCCTCAGAATTATGATGTATGGAAGAGTAATTAATTATCTCTTAATTATTCACGATTCGATCCCTAATTATATAATTTTTTAAAATAAAATATATAATTATAAAATATTAGACTTCTAGATCCTTTATCGTTTCCCAGAGCATCTCAATCTCAAATTATGTAAATCGTAAAAACCATGACTGTTAAAAAAAAAATCAAAAGAACCTGCACTTCCAACCAATAAAAAATAATAATTACAACTTAACTATAAAAACTACATACTAACTGTTATAATATATAGCAATTAATATAATATTATAATAACTATTTAATTGTTATATAATTAAACCGATCATAATTCAAAACTGATGGCTTAATAGTTTAAAATCGTCAATTCGGCAACGTTCGAGATTCTTACTGTTCGATTAGTTCACGATCTGATTCATGATTTTCCATAGTGCAAGATTGTTATTATTTTTAAAAAAATTAAAATTATAAATTTATTAAAAATTAAAAATAATTTATAATTATTTAAGTTAGGTACGTATCTCCTATAATTTTTAAAAAATATTCTAAATCTTAGAAATATTATTATTAGTACTTACTTTTATCTTTATCTCGAGTGTCCAAATTTACTTGATATTATCGTCGATAAATCAAATGTTCTAATTTCGAAATTGAAACGTAAGAATAGAAAAAAAAAATAACAAATTTTTTTTAATCTCGAACGATTATTTTTTTAATCTCGAACGATTGATTCGGCTTCATAGAATTTTTTCATCTGCTGTGAAGGTAAATTGGAAAATACTCGTAGCGAGTGATCCAGAAGCCCAGTGTCCCAGGATTCACATCTCATTTAGATAAATTTTTTTTATAAAATATATCATAGCTGCAAATTGAATCATAAATATTTGAGATGATAATTAATTATTTTTCCGTTGCATCATAATCCGGGGCTAAAAGGTATGAATTCTCCGTTGCATCATAATTCGGGGCTAAAAGGTACGAATAGAGAATATTGTTGAAACGATGAAATGATCTTATTTATATAATTTAAAGAATAATGAAACTGTCAGAATCATTGGTTTAATAGTAGAATTGTTTTTTTACTTCTTTCCTCTCACTTTTAAATCAGACTACTATAAATGAATTATTGCCTCTCTAATTCTTCATTTTATATAGTAAAAAAATATTAATTAATTTTTAAATAATTAATTAACAATTATGGATGTCAATTTATTATAATCTAGGTGGATAAGTAATTTTGACCCACTTAATAAATAATAATTTGATATAATTATATTTTAAGTATAATAATTTTAATTAAAATAAAATACTTTATTTTTTATATTGTGATAACTACTCCCGTTGTAACAATATTGAAATAAAAGACTTTTAGGGTTAAAATGTCCAAGATATTTTTAAATTTGTTTTAAAAAAAAGTTGTTTTTTTTTATTATTTGGATCCTGTTGATTCTGATTCAAGATTATTTACTCCGTCAGATCCAATAAACGGGATCCTCTATAGGATCCTATGTCTCGGAGTCATCGACGATAGTCGGTGAGTCCTTCGATCACTGATCGAACATCATCATTAATCTTTGATCATTGTCCCAAATCAAATGATATTCTGGGAGAATAATAAATCGGTTAAGATCATCGTAATTGTGATCTCGCCGAATTCGACGATGAATCCGACGAGATCATAATTGCGACGATTTCCGACGAATTCATCGTACCTCTTAAGATATAATTTTATTTGGGACGGCGGCCGAAGACCGTCAGTGATATTCGATCGACGATCAAAAGATTCGTTGATAATCGTCGACGAATTAGAATACAAGGATACAGAGCCATTAGGACAGGATTCATTCTCCGGTTCCAATATTTTGCGTGTATAACTTTAACTCGCTCATAATGATTGTCCTGTGCTTTGTCTTTTCTGTCCTTTGTTTATTACTGCCGTCGTATCTGTTTACGATCCCGATTACCTCCTCCGCTTGCTTGTGCTTCGTCTAGGTTCGGTCGGGCATCACCACGTCAGTCGTTGGTGGAGGACCAGACCCCAAGCGGAGCGACTACGATGTAAATCCTAAATCCAACAAGTGCACGCGCCGAGGTCGAGAGGCATCTGAATCGCACGCTTCTTTCAAGGAAAGCGACGAAGCCTGGTGATTCGCCCGACCTAGGCAAATCCTCCCTCTCGATCCGTTTCTCCCATCGTCCTCTTTTATCTCTTGATCCCCATACTTGTTTGTCTCTTGCATCCCTCAATCCCTTCTATAACGGGAAGTTTAAGGGTTGTAATGAGGCTTGGCGGAACCGCAGACGACGAGCAATGGAGATCTTTTGAGTCGATTGGAGGTTGTTGCATATATATTTTTTGTGATCGTTTGTTTTGGGTGGATAATTTTTTTGTTCTGGATTGATCTTTGTAATAAAGAAGATCTGCTTGCAGAAGAACTGCGATGGGGCAATGGGAGGATGGAAGATTTTTCCCTCTCACGAGCTTGCAGATCGGGTAAGTTAGAACCAGTTCTGTTTGCTATTTGCGTACATTCTCTTGTTCTATCCTGACGTTCTCTTTTCAGTGTGATCGAGAGTGGGTTTTGTAGCGATCTTCCCCAGTTCACTTGAATTTTGTAATCATTTAATTCGCTTGATTTGATGATCATATTTTGGAACCATTTGTCAATCCTAACACCTAATATCTCTGCAATGTGAGATTTAAGTTCTGCTATACAATTGCGAGAAAAATCAATAATCTTTTCATGTGGGATAAGCAGCTTCTGTTTGAAATTGAGTTAATCTTGGAAGCTTTATTCTGACATCTAGTAGAAGATATAATGTGAATGACATTGCTATAAATATGAGTCATGTTTTAGCTTTATTGTGCTACTCAACTGGCTGTAATATTAGATTTTAGTTGATCGGATCCTTTGCTAATTCTTTCTCCAGTGCCACAGTTTGGGCAATTCTCTTTTGCTTAAAAAGAGGAAGTTTGGTAGTTCTTGTAACAAGGAAAAATCTTGAAAAATAATCAATGATAACGTTTCAGTATTTCACTATTTGAGAGGTATGAATATTAGACATTTGTTTTGAGACAGGAAAATAAGAAATGGAGGGTGATCCTGTCGCCGAGCGCGATGGAGCCGCAACCGGATGACGGTGTAGAGGGGCGTGACGTGGACGATGGCTGGATGTCCTCGCGCAGAATGGCAGCGGGCGTGGGGTGTCCTCTGAAGGGTCGGAAGCAGGTGCCGCCGGATGAACCCTCGACCGGATGAAGGTGGACCTGGGGAGGAAGATGACCGTTAGCAACCTAGCCGGGAGACGTCCCGGCAAGGCACTCCGACGGTCAAGTCAGTACTCCGATGAACAAGGAAAATAATGGAGCACTGGAGACAAGAGGTTTCGCGCATACCTGATAATGAGGAGGGGAGTGACTTATATAGCCGGGGAAAAGGACCAAGTCTGACATGTGTCAGGACCTTCTGACAGGGTCAGAGGATATGGTATGGTTAGGTCGATTTGGGTATGACCTGTGTCAGGATCTTCTGACAGGATCAGAAGATATGGTATGGTTAGGTCGTTTTGAGTATGACCTGTGTCAGGATCTTCTGATAGGATCAGAAGATATGGTATGGTTATGTTGCTTTGTAACCAACACTTTGTCGTATACTGTTTGTCTTATGTGAGGACAAAGACAAGTTTCTGTAACTCTCGGACAGGCGGCGCCGGTCAGAGAGTGTCAGTTCACACGAGTGGTGACAGCCTGCTATCTGCAGCTGGTGCAAGTGCATTGTCTTTATCCCAAGGTGATTCTGAGAGAGTGCCCGAGTGGACACAGGGTCGGCACGCCCGGCTGGATATCAAGCCTGTGTAAAGGACTGCCGGGCGGATGCACTCGGATGAACGAGTGTAAGCTTTAATGCGGTCGGCCAGGAATACCCGGCTAGACGAGGCATGTAAGCCTTAATGCGGTCGGCCGGGCTTGACCGGCCGGATGAACCGCCATATTTATTCTAACCAACCGCCCTGAGCCCGTCCGGCCGGCGGAGGCCCTGGGCCCGGCTAGGGTGTCAAGCTGGCTACCCGTACAATGACGTGGACCCCAAAACTGGCCAGGTCGTTTGCCACGCTGGCTGCCCATATGATGCCAAAGATAGGGCGGGATCAATAGCCTTCCCCTCAAGTCTAGTCGAAGGAGGCGATCAGTCCGACTGACTGGACTACAAGTGTGAACAATCATTCTGCGGCCGAGCGATTTTGCCCTTTTAATATCCAGCCGACTTAATACGGTGCTCAACAGCTGGTGTTGAGTATGCTTGCCTTGTCCGGGCGGACGAAGATTGTTAGTCGAGAGGGGCGTGGGCCGCCACGCACCTGACTCTTTTTTAACGAGGTCGTCCGGCCGGACGAAGCATGATGAAGGAGCGTGGGCCGCCACGCATCCCCGACTAATCATTGACATGTTGAGGGTATCCGAGCGGATGAAGATTTTGACCGGAGGAACGTGGGCCGCCACGCGTCCTCGTAAATTGTCCCGCGTAGGCAAAATAGTTATTCCCGACTGAAAAGAGCGTGGGCCGCCACGCGTCTGTATATTGTGAATGCGTCCGACCGGACGAAGATTGATAGTTGATGAGAGATATGCTGAATATGTTTGGGCGGGAGAGCGTTTGCCTTGAGTCGCAAGAAAGGTGGAGTGTCATGCGCCCCAGACGATTTTCTCGTGATTGCCCGAGTCAGTCAATTAATGGAGACGCGACATTCTAAGTCGAATGAGGTGATGTGACACGCCCGAGGCGACCGGCGCCTTAACGGCATCACCTCCGCTTTAATGGTCCGGGCCACGTGGCGCCCGCTGGTTGGCTGACCGGGATGCGATTTCTCTCCATGATTACGAGCTTTTAATGGCCATTAACGCGCGTAATTCTTTCTGCCACGCGGCAGCTTCCGACTGGCCGATACGACGACGCGCCCTGTCGCCGATGCAGGCAGCGTCAGCACCTGCGGTGCGTCTTTTCGAGGCTGATTCGTGGGACGCTTCAATGGCATGGATGAGGCGATCTCCGTACACGTGGATCGCCATCGGACGGTCTCCCTTCCTTCGGCCTAACTATAAATAGGCCTCCATATTCACCGAAACCCTTATTTGCTCTTCCCTGTTCTCTCTTTACCTCGGTGCTTCTTGCTGTCTTCGCGTGCCGCCGCCGATTTCCTGCTTCTCCGTCTGTTTCATAATCCGCTTCGTCACCCCCTACGGTCAGATTCTCCCCTTTTCTTCCCTTTCCTTCTGCTCCATGGCTGCCCCTGCGTGGTATACTTCCGTCGAGTCTACCCTTTACGACGAGACTGCCTCCGACCTCCGACTGGCCTACAATATCCCGGAGAACTATCGCATCGTCGTTCCTACCAAGGCCGACCGACCCCACAAGCCCCCGGCCGGCTTCTTTGTGTTTTTCCGGGACCAGCACATGTCTGGCCTGCGCTACCCTCTTCATCCCTTTCTTGTAGACTTCTGTAACTTTTTCCATGTGCCTATCTTCCAGCTCTCTCCCAACGCCATTCGCATATTGTGTAACATAATAGTTCTCTTTACCCTTTACCGAGTCCCCCTCCGACCGGAGGTTCTTTATTTCTTTTATTACCCGAAGAAACAGGAGGCCGAGAATTTCTTTCTCCAAGCCCGGGCCAAACTATCCATAGTGGAGAATATTCCCTCCTCGAATAAGGGGTGGAAAGCTCATTTTTTCTTCATAAGCCCTCCGACCAGCCTTGGGTTCCCGATCGGATGGGTTGAAGACATGCCACCTATAGCTCCCTTAAGGAATTTTAAGTCCGACCCCTTATTTAAAACGGCGGTTTCGCTACTCGGGGGCCTCCGCTTCGACGGCATGAAACTTCTCAATAACGCCGTCTTGTACATGTTTGGGCTGAGCCGAGTGCCTGCCGCCCTGCCCGGCACCTTCTTTAAGTCATTTTTTGTTTTGTACTCCTTTTTCCCTAACTCAATATCTTATGATTTTGCAGCCGAGATGATGTGGGAGGCGGCCCTCGATGAGGCCCTGGGACTGGCAGACGCAGAGTTAAACGCCCGGGCGGCCGAACAACTGCGTCTGCGCCAGGCCGGTCTGCCCGACCAACCTCCGATTCCCGAGAGCGCGGAGCCCGCCCCTCAGGCTCCTGCCCAACCAGCGGCGACTGGTTCTAGGGAGCCGGTCGGCTCATCCAAATCTTCTGCCCCTGCAAGATCTTCCGGCAAGCAGAAGGTTCAGCCTACCATGCAGAAGTCCCTGCCTTCCAAGCGGAAGGCCAGTGCTTCTATCCATAGAGGAACCGACGGAG
>JAGFNQ010000281.1:278269-302876 GCA_024364735.1 Boesenbergia rotunda | reverse complement strand
GCGGCCACCTCCCTAATGAGCTCCTCTTGGGGTCCCTCGGCTGGTGCGGCCTCGACCCCGACCGGCCTGCCAGCAGTCCTGGAGGTCGTGAGTATGACTATTATGGAAAGAACAGTAGGGTTGCTATCTTGCTGGGAGGCAACCCTGAGCCACCTGTTGAACTATACCCCGCTCGTCTCCCTACCTGTGTCCCATAGCCCGGGGACTTCTGAGAGGTCCTCCAGGAGGCATGGTTCTCTGATGATGCTGAGGGGTCTCGGGTGTAGGTCTGGCTTTCGACCATCTGGCAGCTTGCACTTCTTCCACATCCACATACTTGGTAGCTTTGCCCAGAAGGCTTTCAAAGTCTTTTGGAGGCTTCCGGATCAGTGACCTGAAGAATTCACCTTCTTGTAGACCTTGGGTGAAGGCACTGATCAACATCTCGGATGTGGCAGTAGGTACGTCCAATGCAACCTGATTGAATCTACGGATGTAAGCCTTCAAGGGCTCCTTGGGGCCCTGCTTCAAGGTGAAGAGGTTCAGGCTGGTCTTATGGTGTCTCTTGCTGCTTGCAAAATGCTGGAGGAATAATCTCTTGAAATCGGCAAAGTCCTTTACAGACCCCTCAGGCAGTCTGTCAAACCATTGCTGAGCCGGCCCTGCCAAGGTGGTCAGGAAGGCTCAGCACTTTATACTGTCTGAATATTGATGCAGCAGCGAGGTGTTCTCAAACTTCATCAAATGCTCTTCAGGGTCTGTCGCCCCTCCATACTCGGGAATGGATAGGAGTCGAAAATGCTTGGGAACTGTCTCCTGTAAGACTTGGCTGGAAGAGGGGAACCCGGTGTGCTCAACCGGGGTCTGACTAAGGGGAGTTTTCCCTTTGTTGGCTCGGGCTTGACTGGAGGAAGCTTCGTGAGGATAAGACTGTCTTGCCCCCTCAGTTGGGCCGAATAGCGCTCGGTGAAAATGAGGGATGTCTCCTTGGCGAACTCCCCCCTCGGTGCCCACACGAGCTGTGGGCTCAGCGGGACCATCTTGAGTGGGGTGGGCAGCCATTCTCTGCTCTGTTGCCTGCTTTTGAGATCTGGCGGTTATCAGCAACTCGAGGTCTTCTTGTGAAAGTGTCACGATCACCCTGTTGGAGTCACTCATCTTCAGCTTTCGATCAGGCAGATTCCCACAGACGGCGCCAAATTTGATCCTGTCGACAAGCGAAGACCGGTTCTCTCTCGGATGACTCAGTCTGACCAAGACGACCCGATCTGCTGTAACTCGAGGGGTCGGACTCGGGCTCAAATAGGGATCAGGCTCAAGTCACTTGGCTCGGACCAAAATGGGGTTTGCAAGACGGTGGTGATGGTTGCAAATGGCAGCAATCCCCTCCTTGAAACCCAAAGGGGGGTTTATATAGGGGCGGGGAAGCTCCCTGCCATGTCAGAGCTGTCCTGTCTCATTAAGGATTGATCAGGTGGCAGACTGAACCTGTAGCAGCTTTATCAACTTTATGAGTCTATCACAGCCGTCTGATACCCTGTTAAAACTGTCTTCTCTGACTCTCATTAACGCTCGGCGGCCCTGTCAGGCGGCTCGGTCGGGTGATGATTATGTCGGAGATCAGTTACATCATTACTGCAGAGGTGGTCCTCTAATTGTTCGGTCGGCTCGGATGACATAAAACACATCCCTCCCTTGGTATTCGGCTAGGGACTTCCGGCCCCGAGTGACCGACTCCGAGCGCCCGACCTCGGGTGACCGACCCCGAGCGCCCGACCTCGGGCGACCGACCCCGAATGCCTGACCTCGGGTGACCGCCCCCGAGTGAATTTGATCGCGAGCCTGGGCCTTACCTGCCTCGGCCCCCACTCTTCCCCTGAGCCTCGGGCCCGGCCCATGGGACCAAGGACAACCCCGCTCGACATTCTTCAACCCGGGTCACGCTCGACCAACCCCGACCGGGCCTCTAATCCCCTTCGAAAACCATTCACCCGGATCACATTCCAAACAATTTACCGACTCATTCCAAACATAAGAATTGAATTAAATTCCCGTTGATTAACGCTCGGCGGCTCTGTCAGGTGATGATTATGTCGGAGATCTGTTACATCATTACTGCAGAGGTGGTCTTCTAATTGTTCGGTCGGCTCGGATGACATAAAACACATCCCTCCCTGGGTATACGGCTAGGGACTTCCGGCCCCGAGTGACCGACTCCGAGCGCCCGACCTCGGGTGACCGACTCCGAGCGCCCGACCTCGGGCGACTGACCCCGAGCGCCCGATCTCGAGCGCCCGACCTCGGGCGACCGATCCCGAACGCCCGACCTCGGGCGACCGATCCCGAACGCCCGACCTCGGGCGACCGACCCCGAGCGCCCGACCCCGGGCGACCGACCCCGAGCGCCCGACCTCGGGCGACCGACCCCAAGTGAATTTGATCGCGAGCCTGGGCCTTGCCTGTCTCGGCCCCCACTCTTCCCCTGAGCCTCGGGCCCAGCCCGTGGGACCAAGGGCAACCCTGCTCGACATTCTTCAACCTGGGTCACGCTCGACCAACCTCGACCGGGCCTCTAATCCCCTTCGAAAACCATTCGCCCGGATCACATTCCAAACAATTTATCGACTCATTTCAAACATAAGAATTGAATTAAATTCTCGTTGAAATTCAATTCTCGATGGAATTCAATTAAATTCTATTATTTAAAAACTTTCTGGAGTGTTATACATTTAAAAAAATTAATTATCCCTCAATTAAAGTAATAACCTATCAAACAAATTAATAGCATACAATAATTAACTTTTTTATTTATCTTTTTCTTGATTGAATATGGCTAATGGACCAACTTGGCATTTAATTATGGAGTTAAAGATAAGCATAACCAAAGCATCGCATGACCACATTCGGTCCCACTCTCTATAAAAAAAATAATAATAATATTTATGTGATTTTGAAATTAAAGATAAGCACATGCAAAGATATTGATATTTGATTAATAATGGATAGTGAAAATGACTTGAAAAAAAAATATAAATAATCGATGTGGTGATGACAAACTATCTTAGTGATGCTATTAAAATAGTATTAGATAAATTTAATTAATAGAATATGTATTTCAACTTGATCAATAAATTATCTAATTTTTATTTATAAATCAGGTGTTGTAAGTTGCTTTTATAGTTAGATCTGAAGTTTATAAAAAATTGAGAGTTATGAAATTAAAAACAACCATCTTAGCATAATTATGAAATCAAACTTTTCAGATCAAACTCAATCGTTAGTCAAAATCTAAGCATAATGATATGGGTAAGTTGACTTTCAGAATCAATTCAAAGGTTGAAACATGAAATTTAATTAAAATTGAGGTGTTACAGATTCCTTCGTAAATATCTTATTATTGGAAGAAAATCATTGTTTAGTAGCTTAATTAGCTCTATCGTTCTTAATTGCGTATGTGTAAGTTAACTTGAAAACTAATTAACTTTTTTAAGTCAACAAGCAACAAAATTGCTTTTTTTATATATATTATATATATTTCTTCGGATTAATAATCGTGAATGGGATTTTAAACCAACCGACCATTATTAGATTAGTTTGAGCTTACGTATAACTCATGCTTCTTTTCTAGAATTAGTGCATTATCGTTTCCATTAATATCCATTATGATTTATATATTTTACTTGTAGACTATATTTTCGACCATTTCCTATAATTTGTATTTCTTTGTAGAAGATTCCTTCCTTCTTCCAATTAAATTAGGCAAAAAGTAGTTGATTTAAACCAATTTTTTTGTCTCCCTCTATTTTTCACCAAAGAAAATATAGAAAAAAAGGAAATTATTTTACTTTTGTTCTTCAATAAAATCACAAGCCTTTTGCTTTAATTTAGATTAAAAAATTATAAAATTACTGTATTCTCTCTTTTAATTATTTTAATTATCTTGTAGCTGCAATTAATATAGTTGATGAACAAAATTGCTCAATAGCAAAAAAGTCTTAGTCGCTTGCTGTACGTGGTAAGTTGATGATTTTAAGGAAACTATTTTTGAGATTGAAATATATTAATGCCTAACAACTTATTTTGTTTTAAGACCGAACTATGCAAAATTATTTCAGTTAACAATATCTTTCAAATAGTAGCTAGATTGTCGATGGTGTTACATGGCGTCGTCCGGGTAAGTTATCGGGAGGATATAAAACTGATATTATTTTGTTAAGGTTAGTATTGGATACTATCTCCATAAAACGATATTGCTCCGCTACAAGTACTCACGGATAGCAGTAATTCGTTTTCCAAGATACAACGACGATATCTCGAACTGGCAACATTACAAATTTCGAGACTAGCGAATCTTCTCGTAGGCTTTCAAACTCTGGATGCACACGATGGGATGAATGCTAATGACTTTGATGATTGAATGAATGAATTCATCATCTAGAGGACTCTATTTATACAAGGGAAGAGGTGAGATGCCCTTTGGTGAGTAGGTGTGACATTTAGTTTACGATTAATCTGGGTCGTTCGATCTGAAGGGTTGTAACCTTTCGGATAGCCCTTTGATCTCATCCATCAGATTTGAATGGTTGTAACCTTTCAGATCTCTCTTTGATCTTGGCCACCAGATTTGATCTGACGCTTCAGATCAAGTCTCTCTTTACCAACGGTCAGATTGTGACTCTTCACAATTAACGCTCTAGATTGCGTCACTTGCTATCCAGCACTCATCTTCGATCCAACGATTATCATTTGTTTGCCCAGTCAGCAGTCCAGTCATTTCTCTCCTCTTATCTGAGTGTCATGCAGGCACTGCCACATCACATGTCATGTCATTTCTCTCCTCCTATCTGAGTGTCACGCAGGCACTGTCACATCACATGTCATGTCATTTCTCTCCTCTTATATGTGTTTCTTTTTAATTCCATTAACACAGAAACATATATAAGGAAGTAAATCCTTTCGGGAATTTCTGATGTAGAACTAATCCCCATCTACTTCCTTTTATGTAAATTTTGGGCTAACTTTAAATAATTAATTTTTCATTCACCCGTAATCGATTTTGAGCAAATTAATAGTCTAAATTTATCTACGTGAAACGTAGATTTCATTTTTGGAGCTAATTCTGACTTTCATTGATTGATGGTACCTTAATTTTCCTTTGCAAAATCGTATTTGGTCTTAATTATTTTTTAAGCATCAAATATCCAACAATCCCCCACATGAATGGAAATTAATGCATGTATGCATGCTGACACTTTACAAGAGTCCAATCGATAAGTCAATGCATCGGGAGAGGTAGCTTGTAGCTTTGAACCTTTCATAGTAGAATGTTATTGAGCATACTAGGCTGCACAGTGAACGTGATATCTTGAACTACTGAGCTGCTTGTGTATACTAAGACAATAGCACCCACACAAGGACTTATCTCACCTACTTTTGGTTCTCATGGTTGGTTCCGTTTTGGCCATAGACACCATCTTGGATTCATGAGTGTTTTATTGAAGTGACCTCTTTTCACACTCATATAGGTGACACTTCTATCAAGAGTATCACACCATACTCCACCTTATAAAGGTATAAAAGGCATTAAAAGCATAAACTTAACCTCACTACATTGGTAGGACATCACATATTCATCCTAGGATTGGGATAGAGATAATATATCTCGTGTGCTATAACACAACTTCTGTAACTTCATTGTCCCATTGAACCAAGATCTTGGGATCTCCAGTCAACAAGGTTGGGTTACCGCTACAGTCGTTTTAGTTGTAGATTTTTAATCTCATACCTCTTGATGAGCAGTGTACTTGATCTCGATTTAACCCCTTCGTAAGAGGATCTGCCAAACTATCTTTGGACTTAACATGTCATGACTTACCATTATACATACTACTCTGTGCCCTTTAAATCGCCGATTGACTATCACAGTGTATAAGTACGGCGGGCACAAGTTTCGTCCAGCTCGGAATATCTTCTAAGAAGTTCTGCAGCTATTCAGCTTACTCAACTGCTTTGTCTAGTGCTAAACTCGGATTCCATAGTTGACCGAGCAATGCACATTTGCTTAGTGGACTTCCAAGATACCGCTCCTCCACCGATCATGAATATATATCCACTAGTAGATTTGGAGTCTTTTGTATTCTCTTTTGTTCTCATGATTATCTCATGATTACTGCCCATTATAAGCATGTCGTCTATGTATAGACACACGATTACATGACCTTCAGGTGTGATTTTGACATAAATGCATTTGTCACATTCATTTATTTTGAATTCGTTTGACAGTATTATTTTGTCAAATTTTTCATGTTATTGTTTAGGCGCTTGTTTAAGTCCGTATAACGACTTAACAAGTCGATACACCTTTTCATCTTTTCTTGGAGCTACGAACCCCTCGGGTTGCTCCATGTACATTTCTTCTTCCAACTCACCATTTAAGAATGCAGTGTTAACATCCATTTAATGTATTTCAAGGTCATACAGTGCTGCGATGGATATCAACACTTGTATGGACATGATCATTACCACGGGTGAGTAGGTATCGAAGTAGTCAAGGTCTTCCTTTTGCTTAAACCCTTTGTCTACAAGTGTAGCTTTATATTTGTCAATCAATCCATCAGTTTTATACTTGTGTTTTAGTATCCACTTACAACCTAATGGTTTAATACCAGTAGGAAGGTCAACTAATTCCTAAGTATGATTATTCATGATAGACTCAATTTCATTATTGAGGCCTCATGCCACAATGATGCGTCGGGAGTAGAGAGAGCTTCACTTAATGTTCTTGGGTTCATTTCCGACATAAAAGTCATGAAGTCCAGCCCGAACAATTTCTTAACTCTTTCTTATTTGCTCCGACATGGCTCTAAGCTTGGATCGTCAATAGTCCTTTTACGAAAACTAAGTTTTGAAACGTTTTGTTCGTTAGAACTTCCGTTGTAATCACTTTCACTACAAAAATATCAATGTTTTGCGACGGACAGAATCCGTCGTTATTCCGTCGCTAAACGCTAATAGTGACGTAATGAGCGTCGTTGGCCGAAAACCCGTCGCTAAGCAAAGATAGCGACGGAACAGCAAATCCGTCGCTAATGGCGACAGCTTATGCCCGTCGCTATTAGCGACGGACACATACACCCGTCGCAAAAACCCCCGATCCATGCCATGTGTCCGGGGTAGAATTTAGCGACGGATGGTCAAATATTCGTCTCGAATAGCGACAGATATTTGACTATCCGTCGCTAAACACTAGATCCATGGCCACGTGTCCGAGATTGAATTTAGCGACGGATGGTCAATTAGCCGTCGCTATTAGCAACGGATATTTGACCATCGGTCGCTATTCTATCTTGTTTGGCGACAGAAAGTCAAATATCCGTCGCTATTAGCGACAGATATGGTAAAAAAACCGTCGCTATTTACAATGGAAAAGTCAATATTCCGTCGCAAATAGCGACGGATATTTAAATAATCAGTCGCTAATATGGAAAATTTCCGACAGATTATGTTTAGTTTTTCTTCTTCCCATATATACAATTAATATATATCCAATCTCCAACACATAACAAATACAACATATCAATATATCAACATAACAAACACAAGACATCACAAACACAACATCCAAGTTCCCACACACATAAAAAACATTTTGAATACACATCAAACAAGAACTGAATGAAAAGTCTAAGTTTATACATCAAAACTCAAAGTTTAAAAAAACAATACATAGAACTGAATTAAAAGGCTAAGTTTATACATCAAAACTTAAAGTTTAAAAAAACAATACATACGAATATCAGAGTGAATACTAAATCAACTGGAATAATATTCCTGCACAATAGAAGATAAATAAAAGTTAAATAAGAAACAATATCCAATTTGTATACCAAACAAACGAGTCAATATCTAAATTCAACTATGATAATGTACAATCTGTAAATGAAAGTAAAGAATAAGAAACAATTATTGATGAATATAATAACAAACTAGATAGTTACTGAAAAAGTATAGAGAAAAAATATAACATACCACTAAAATATCTCTACTCCTCTGTGGTATTCTCAAGATCATGTGTCTCCTGAGACTCAAAACGAGGGGTGGGAAGGGCGCCTGCTGCGACCGCCGAGTGGGGTGGCGCCTGCTACGGCCACCGGCAGCAGGGGCCGCCGACCGCTGAGGCCGGCGGCAGGCCGCGCGCGGTCGTGATCGCTTGCCCGGAGAATACCACGCCATTCCATGGTGCCAAGCCGCGATCAGCTGCGCCATTCCCCGCCTACCCGGAGAATACCACGCCGCTGCGGAAGCAGGAAACAAGGAAGAAATAACTGGAAAATGTACCTGGGATCGGAGGAGGGTTCGCTGGAGGAGAAGTGCCGAGAAGCGTCGGAATATAGGGAGAAGCGCCGATCTGATCGCGCGGCCACTGGGGGGGCATCGCTAATAGCGACGGGTTTGACCAATTCCGTCGCTATAATTAGGGGTTTGGCTTGAATCACAATATTAGTGACGAATACTATGTATCCGTCGCTAATAGCGATGGATAATTTTTATTGTTCATCACTATTCGTTGATATTTTTGTACTGTTTGAACGTTTCCCTTCTTATTTGGGAATACATTTTCAAAGAATGTTGCATTCCGAGATTCTATGGTTGTTCCCACAAGAATATCAGGAATGTCTAACTTGTAAACTATGAAATAATATGCACTACTGTTATGTGCATATCCGACAAATATCGCATTGAACGTTTTAAGTCCAATCTTTACTTGCTTTGGCTTGGGTACTTCGACCTTTGCCAAGCACCCCCACACTTTCAAGTATTTATACGATAGCTCGACTTTTCTATAGTTCGTATGACGTTTTATCACTTTTATTGTGAGGGATTTTATTGAGAATGAGATTTGCCGATAATACACTACTAGAATTTTTGCATTCAACAACACATAATCGACAACGGTTTTTTGATAAAGTATTGTCTTATGTCAATTTAACAACAGTTTTAGTATTAACCGTTGTTGTTGTTAGTCTGTATACGTAAAAAGACAACAGTAATAACAAAATGTTGTCGTATGTATACTCAACGACAACAGTTATAAAATAACTGTTGTCTATAGGCGGGATTTACAACAACTGATGTGATAAACTGTTGTCTATTATGACAATAGACAACAGTTATATTAAACTGTTGTTGTTGTATTGTTGTGCTGTTCAAGCAATAAACAAAATCAACGGTGGATATCCAACTGCAAAAAAATAACGAACTATTGAATCCTCATTCTCTTATTTTTGTGGTGCCCTAGCTTCTCTGCCCGAACCCCACCCTTGCCGACCCCTCTCCCTTCCTCCTTTCCTTCTCGCCCGATGTCACCCTTCGCACACGAAATCGCCGCACAAGAAGTTCGTGCAAGAAATCGCCGCACAAGGTTTCGTCGCCGCTCCATCTTCATTTCGCTCAAATGTTTCATCGTCGCCCCTCATGGTCAATGGCGGGATCACTGGATTCAGCCCTAGGTATCTTTTTCAAGTTGTCCTAATGGTCATCTCTTATTTCCTTCTACTTCTCCTTCATTCTCTTCTTTGCCCTCTCTTCGATTCTCCACTTGGAGAACCCACCGTCTCCCTTGCTCTACCTCCACTTGGGAAGAGCAAAAGATGGTTGAGATCTGGAAGTAGCTACAGCCTCGAACCTTTAGGATGAAGGTATGTTGCTTCTTTTACATCCTTTACTAGCAATAGAAAGGGTGAGTTGACGAACCTGAATGGGTCCATTGGCTCATCCAAAAGGGTGCATTGACAAACTATTTGTGACCTATGCCGTCATATACCGATGACTCCATCAGACTGGTCCATTGGCTAGTTGACAAGTTCGTTGTCCAACCGGTGCTAGTTGGATTGACAATGACAAATTCCAACAACATTAATTGCCCCAAACAGATACTGATTTTGGTGGAATCTAGGGATTACAGGATAGAGGGAAAGTTTTTGAGGTTGATATAGTTCTTGTTCTTTTCGAAGAATTCATAATTTTCAGTTTCATAACAAGAGTATAGCAATTCCTTCTTAATTATGTTCTGATTGCTTGCATGTCTCCTTCACCGTGTTAAAATGTATGGTTTGTGAGGTCGATTGGGTATTAGTTATGTCGAAGACATATAGCTAATGAATTATTAAATAGTAAATCAAATTGGTATGGATGCTTGTTTGCTACATCTTTCTAGTTTGTAATATAACATAACTTCACCTAACAATCATTCCACTCTGTAAAGCTAATGCAAGTAGTGCTGTATTATGTGATATTCAGATCAGCTTGTCTTGTGCAGGGTCGGACTGTGATTATTGAGAAAAATCGAGGAGATGTGAAAGTTACAAAAGATGGCGTAACCGTTGCCAAAAGTATTGAATTTAAGGAGAGATTTAAAAATGTTGGCGCTGATCTTGTGAAGCAAGTTGCTAAGGCCACTAACTCTGCCGCAGGAGATGGTAATGTTGGATATATTTATTTCTAAGATTCTGCATTTTAAGCTTATTCTCTTTTTGTTGCTAATCCTCTATTTGTCTATGCAGGATATCAGTGTACTAAAGGAAGTCTTTTGACTATGTAGTTTTTCATTATTGCCCATTTAACCATGGGTAATCATTTAAAGTTGATTCAAAGTGATGGGAAACATTATCTTTTAAGTGGATACACAAATCTTGGCATCTCTTTTCATGGAATATATGTAAACTCAAAATTGTACTTAAAATGGAGAATATAACTAGGATCTGACTCAACCATTTGGGACAAACTTTCAAGAAAAAACAACCTTTAAAGTTTATTCTAGCTGTGTAACTTTGACAAACTTCAATGATTTCATTGACATTTCTCTTCATATATATATTAGACTACTTTGTTCATTTCCAGGAGCTTTTAATGTGGTGAACATGTTATCACTTGTTGTCATATCTGATACATTGTTTTCCAATGTATGCATTAGCTTGTGGACTAAATCCGTCCAAGTTTTGAGGCTATTTCTTTGAATTCAACTATGAAGTGATTTGTACTTTATAATGAATAATGTTCTTGGTTTAGCTTCTAAAGCATGCGCTGAGATGGGAATGTCACAAACAGTTACATTAAATTCCAAGTTTGACTGATGACAGGTACAACTTGTGCGACTGTTCTAACTCAAGCAATAGTAGTTAAAGGTTGCAAATCAGTGGCATCAGGAGTTAATGTCATGGACTTGCGTCGTGGCATTAATATAGCAGTTGATGCTGTTATTTCTCATTTGAGAAAACGGGTCTGGTTGATTAGTACTTCAGAAGAAATTACTCAGGTGAATAACTTTCTCAAGATGGATTCTTTGATGTCATATTGATTATTATACATTCTCACAAATGATAGTTCTTTATCCAAATGAATGAATTATCTTGTTTTAGGTTGCCTAATGAATTTGTTTGTCTACTGTTTGACTATAATATTACTACCAAAGATAAATACCCATTAAATACATTGTTAATAGTGTTCTCTAGTACCATCAGTTTCACTGCTTAGATTGCATACTGCTATTTGATGCTTCATGTTTTTCTACTATCTTTTGACATCCACATGCCTATTGTTTTTGCTACTCTAACTTAACGCATGTAATAGGTTGCTACCATTTCTGCAAATAGTGAACGAGAAATTGGTGAATTGATTGCTAGAGCGATGGAAAAAGTTGGAAAAGATGGAGTCATTACTGTCTTTGTGAGTATCTGTTAAATTGAAACATAAATTACAGTTTAAACTAATCAAAATACTCAAGAAGAGCTGGTGCTTCTTGCTGCAAGGTTGGAAATACATTAGAAAATGAGATGGAGGTGGTGGAAGGAATGAAACTTGGAAGGGGTTACATATCACCATACTTCATTACGGATGCAATGACCCAAAAATGTGTGAGTGCTATGAGATTCTTCATTTCTGCTAAAAGATATAGTTCTATTGTGGTAAAACATGACCAGTACAGCTCCATTCAAGAATTTGCATAAATGAGGTGCTTGCCCTTGAATCTTCAAATAAGATACTCTTAATGGAGAAAGAATTTTGGCAAACTTAACAATATGATTGCATTTCTCAGATTGACTGGTCTACCTATGTGATTCAGAAATCTTATGTTGTCAGTCTTAAATATACTTTTTTTTGAGACACATGTTTGGTATCATTTCACAGAGCAAATGTACTCCACTGCTAATATTACCGTCAACTTTTGATTTCTGTAGCATCATTTTGGAAGTGAATTGGTTGTGAATTAGTCAATTAGAAGTGGCATTACTTGTTCTTTTTTAATTTTTGCATGAAGATAATGTTTTCAGGAGCTAGAAAATCCACTGATTCTTATTCACGATAAGAAGATATCAGACATGAATTCTCTTTTACCAGTATTGGAGATTGCTTTGAAGGTAATACTACTATGATTCGCCTTATTAATTTGTCAAATGATTGCATCAGAAAATCCTAGCTAAGGAAACTAAGATGCTTGTTTTTATGTGTATTTAGACAAAAAGATCACTTCTAATTGTCAGTGAGGATGTTGTAGATGATGCTCTAGCTATGTTGTTGCTGAATAAGCGTCGGGCTGGTCTCAAGGTAATAATTCAAATCAACCAAAACAAACATGCACACCACACTTTCTCTCTTGTCCACCTTTTTTTTTGTTGGCAATACATTCTGTGTTACACTACTTGACCCATTGTTGCAAGTTGGAATTATTTTACTATTACTTGAAGCTTCTCTATTATAATCTAAAAGTTTATTATTTTGCCTCCTAAATTTTAGGTTTGTGCTATTAAGGCCCCTGGTTTTGGTGAAAATAGACGTGCAAATTTGGAGGATCTTGTCATCCTTACAGGAGGGGAGGTTACATGTTTCTCTTGGTTTCCAAATGACATGCTTTAGACTATGATCACTATAATAAATTCCTAGTTTAAAACAAAAGCGCGTTGCCTTATTTTAGTACCTAAACACGCAGGTAATTACAGAGGATCGTGGTCTGAACCTTAGCAAAGTCAAACTGGAAAAACTTGGTACAGCTAAAAAGGTTTGTAATGATTTGCGTGAAATACTGTGATAGTGTCTACAGATAACACTTTTTTTTATTCTTTTAGGTAACTGTCTCTCTTGATGATAGTGCCTCCTTTGGCAGCTCCTTGCTGGTTATGTCCAAAGGTATTCTTCTTCAAACATGCATCGGTTCATTTTCAATTTTGAAATGTTCCATTGGCTTCATCTTTTGATGATTTATTACAGGTACTCTATATGCGCAGCAATCATACAAAGTGAGTGAGTCGTTTCCTTTCAAGTGGATAAATAAAAAGTGGAGAGAAGATTTTTATGTTACTGCAATGACAACTGCTGGCAATAGGTGGGCTGTCGTTATGTCTCGCAATGCTGGTTTCTCTGATCAGGTCAGTTTCATTTCTCACGTTTTAAAACGTACTAGAATTTTTGCATTCAACAACACATAATTGACAACGGTTTGTTACTAAAATATCATGCCAAATCGACAACAAATTTGTTACTAAAATATTACTTCCCATCCTTTTAGTAACAAATTTTTGCATTCAAATATCATATTACTCGAAATAGTAGTGGACAGACTGAATTTGACATGACTAATTGTATGATCGTATGAAATTAACATAAATATAAACACATTCATCCAATAGATATTCCTTCAATACATTTTTTTTCAATATATTTTGGAGCTTCAGCAGTTCTGCCTAACATCCCTGATTGGATGCAATTCTTCAATATATTTTTTTATTTGCCTAAACAGACACAGTTTGTGATTCAGAATTTGATTCTGAATCATAAACAATCAATCAAGAACATGTGTCAGATATTTAATATGGTCGTCTGAGTATTTTCCTTGAAAAGTGGTTGCAAGGCTGTAAATGTCTAGATAAGCCAAGCTAGCAGTTTCCTTATAATTGCAAGCGCTGATACATACATATTTTTTTTGTTTGTTTGTTAGTTTGTTATTTTTGTTGTTTGTTGATACATATCTTCATGGATCATTTTTTATTGGACATATACATTTAATAGAATAACTAATTAGAGTGTTTGTTGTAGCGACCCGCCTTCTCCTACCTTAGACGGATCGTTACTTTTCTCTATACTTCTCTACTCTTATACATGACTAAAGAAGATTGCGGAAATCTTGTTTTTTTTTTTTTCTGCTAACAATTATATTCTAACTTAAGCAATCATGTATAATAATACCATGCCATACTTTCTTCTCAAATCCCATAGCTAATACCTATTGAAAACAGCCTTACCCTTCTTAAACTGCCTGTACCAGTCGACTGATGACGTGGCAGTCGACTGGTACGGCTGTAATCTGTTTTACAGAATTCGGCCCTTGCTGTCCAAGTCCACCATTCCTTCAATTTCGAGCCATATCAAATTACGACATCATTTCTATACTCTATATCAGTTTCCTAAACAATTTAGCCAATCAAACGAATCCATAAACTTGAATTTAGGACTTTTATGGACGAAAATAAACTAAACAAGTTTATATAAACTTTAACAATAGAGTTTGTACCAATCTTGACTTCTAACCATTTAAACTCATCATACAAAGTTCTATAACATCACTAAGGCATTATGGAATGAGAAAGCAACTCTTCTAGACATACTTAAGCAATAAAACTTGATTCGAAAGGGAAATTGATACTATCTTGGCACAAACACCTTTTTCTCTAACAAAGTATCAATATTTCTAACTACTCACTTTTCTACTTATCCAATGCAATCATAAAAGTATATAAGCTAAATGAAATGACATGGAATCTTTACTCTAAGCAATTGAGCATGTAAAACTATCCAAAACTCAAATACTCTATAATCTCCATAAGCAAGAGCTTGAAATTTGAATAAACTTAAACATTGCAATTCAAATAACTAAATAGTCTCGTCTCAAAGATCTCTCCATAATCAGCCACCACACACACTTTGCTCAGCACCGCCTCGTCGCCTTCCTTCAGAATTGCTTGCCTTTACCTTTATCTGCAATAAGAGGAAATGCAACTAGTAAGCAAAAAGCTTAGTAAGTACTATCTAGCTCACAAAAACTCAAAATGTGCAAACATGCTTCTAGATCAAACTGAAAATCATATGAGATACTAATATGCTTAAAAGGAAACTAAGAACATGTATAACTCAAAACATGCATACTCAAGCAATAATGAATCTCAATTTACTTTTCTTGGCTCAACTTGAAACTTTAGCTATTCTTTAACTTTTTTGAAAACTTTCTTTAACTTTCGAAACTTTGCTAAAGCATATACTTAAAAATAATAATCACTTGGATCCACTGAAGACGTAAGTACCATCTCATGCGCGTTCCCTAAAAGGTTGGGGTAGCGAGCCACCAATCCTAATAGAGCAGACCTTGGTCTACCAGGGCCAAGATCTTGGAATTGGACACCTGGATTTCTTTAACGACGCCCTTGGACGCCGGGTACTGGCCTTATAAAATAAAATAGCTTTTCTTTCTTTTCTTTCTTATCTGTAAATGCCTTGGCATTTTCTCGAGCACATTGCGTGCTAAAATCCCTAAGTCTTGACTTTTCGGGATTTCTTAAGGCCTTGGCCTTTTCTTTTCTTATCTTTATCTTCTCTTTTCTTTTCTCATAGCTTTTCTTGGTCCCTAATCTCATATAGGGTGCTTATCAAACATATACAAGCATATAAGGAACTAAGATTACATGCAAAAACTGAAACAAAAAGGAAATATCTCTTTTAAAAACTTTTAAAGGAAATTCTCGCGGAAAAACCGCCTCTTACTGCAGGTGAGCAGTACTTACATTGATATCTTGGACTTACAACCAAGATTGAGGTCTAGAACTCGGGAGAAACTTGAGATCTCGGAGAATTCTTCACGTCTACGCGTTCCTTTCGTCGCGGGGATCCCGAATATAGGATTATCTCTTGGAGAAGGGTCTCGGACGGCTCTCTTGGCTTGGTGTTGGTGTCGCCCAAGAGAGGAGAGAGAGAGAGAGAGTCGGCGCAACTTGGGAGAGGGAGAGGGTTTGAGAGAAAATAAAACTTCTCTCTTTAATTAGCTATTTATACTTAAGGGGCGGATTAACTTAACCACAGCTTAAATATTTGTCTTTCTTTTCTTTTCTGTGCTTGATACCTAGCCCAGCTGGCCGCGCGCTCCCTTGGTCTCGTGGTGGTCGCAGGTTCGATCTCCGGCTGCCCTTAATTAGTTTTTACCATTTTTGGCTTTTTTTTTTTTTCCTTTTTCTTTTTCTTTTTCCAAAAATACCAAACGGACTCGGAAAATTCCATAAAAATACTCTAAAAATTCCTAAAAATATCTAGAATATTTCTAAACCATTTCTAAATAATTCTAAAGACTTTAAAAACTAAAAATGGGAATTTTGGGGCGTTACATTTGTTCTCTTTTTTCCAGCTGCAGGGACTTGTTCGTGATCATGTTCGAAGACCATTAATCTGACCTTCCAAGCTATAATTTTTGTGATTTGAACTTCATTGTAAGTTTAGTTGGGTCAGAATTATATATAATTTGAACTCTTGTAATTTGGGTCAGAAGATACTTTAGTGGTTTCGTCTGTAGAAAGGTTTTTGGACAGAAGATACTTTTGTGGTTTCGTCTGTAGAAAGGTTGTGGTGGATCTTTATTGTAAATATGTTGATGATGTTTGATATATATAGTTTTTGTTTCGAGTTTAAATTATTTCCTTTTAATTGAAAATATAATGGAAATATCTTTGTTGTCAAATTGGTATGAAACTGTTGTGGAACAGTGCAAACGCACAACAGATTTTTTTAAAACTAAATTGTTGTTGTAGATAAACGGTGGCATACGACAACACAGTGATAAAACTGTTGTCGAATATAATAAAAGACAACGGTGAATATGGCATACGACAACGGTGATAAACTGTTGTTATTGATATACGACAACGGTTATAAAAACTGTTGTCGAATATAATAAAAGACAACGGTGAATATGGCATACGACAACGGTGATAAACTGTTGTTATTGATATACGACAACGGTTAATAAAACTGTTGTCGAATATAATAAAAGACAACAGTGAAAAACTGTTGTGAAAATGTTGTCGAATTTGATATACGACAACAGTGGAAAACTGTTGTCAAACTGTTGTCGAATGTGATATACGACAACAGTGATTCACTGTTGTCGTAGACCCCCCTTTAACAACATGGCCTTTAACAACAGTGGTATTTGGCATACGACAACAGTGATTCACTGTTGTTGAAGGTATTTTTTCTAGTAATGATATAGCCTCCCCCCACAAGTTCTGGGGTAAGTCTAAATTTATCGACAAGATATTTATTATTTCTTTTAGTGTCCGATTTTTACATTCGATAACATCGTTTGATTAAGGTTAGTATGGCGTCGTTGTCTGATGAATAATGTCAAATTCTGAACAAAACTCATCAAACGGTGCATCTTATTCTCCACCTCTATCACTACGAATTATTTTAATTCGTTTATCATGTTGATTCTCAACTTTTGTTTTATAGGTTCTGAAAATCTCTAAGGTTTCATCTTTACTTCTTAAAAGAAAAACATAACAGAACCTCATGCAGTCATCGATAAAAGTAATAAAATACTTTTTACCTCCTCTAGTTTGCACGAATTTTAAGTCATATAGATCACTATATATCAATTTTAGAGGCGTAATTGACCTTTCGACCGAATGAAAATATGGTCTCGTCATCTTAGCTTTCACACACACTTTGTATTTGTACGTTTCGTCAACATTGGCATTTGGTAATAAATTTAATTTGATGAGACGTTTCAGAGTATTATTATTAACATATCCAAGTCGATCATGTCATAAATTAAAACACTTAACAGCGTAGCTGGAATCTTTTATTTTATTACCATCAAATTCACGGTGTACAGTCATTATAACCATTTTAAACAGACTCTATTCTAAATATCCCTTACCTACGAAGACATTATTCTTCGTAAATACAAAGTTGTTTGACTAGAACACTAGTCTAAAGCCGACCTTAACAAGTGTCGAACTAGAAACTAGGTTCTTCCTAATGTCGAGAACGTGGAGCACATCAATGAATGTTAACTCCTTCCCAGATGTCATGTTCAAGACAACTTTTCCGAGTTCGACAATCGGCAATGTAGTGGAATTGCCCATATAGAGCTTTCTTTACTTATCGGAGTATACTTAGAGAACATCGTCATATCCGAATAGATGTGACGTGTTGCTCTAGTATCAATCAACCACTGCTTCGAGTTGTCCACCATCGTGTTGTCTTTAAACACGACCGCGGTGAGATCCAGTTCTGATAAATCGGGGAGCCTATCATCAGAAGTTACGACATAGTTCGCAGCATCCTTCTGACTCTTGGTTGGTTTTTTCGGGCGTCTACAATCTTTGGATAGGTGTCATGGCTTTCCGTAGTTGTAGCACGAGCCCTTGAATTTCTTGCCTTGAGCCTTCTTCTTGAATTGCTTTAGCTTCTTGGCATTTGGCTCAACCATATTGGACATCTCGTCGATGGCCCACTTTGTTCCTCTAGAGTCGGATAACTTTCGATTATCCTCTTCTATTCGGAGCCTCAGGATCAAGTCTTCAAGTCTCATCACCTTTTGCTTGTGCATGAGGTAATTTTTGAAATCCTTCCATGACAAAGGAAGTTTCTCAATTACTGTGGCTACTTTGAACGACTCGTTCAACTTCATGCCTTCGGCATCCAGATCATACAGTATCAGTTGCATGTCTTAGACTTGAGACGTCACACTCTTGGAATCCACCATCTTGAAGTCTAGAAATCGGCCGACGATGAATTTCTTCAATCCGGCATTTTTGGTTTTGTATTTTTCTTCTCTAGTTATTCGCACAGAGATTTTGTCATCTCCATCGGACTATACACGTTATACAATGTGTCGTCCAATGCATTGAGAACGTAGTTGCGGTACAAGAAATCTCCATGCAACCATGAATGCATCACATGCATCCTTGTTGTTTGCATCACCTTTCTTAATGGCTGGTGGGTCTTCACGCAAAAACCGTATGAGGTTTAGCATTGTCAAATAGAACATCTTCTGTTGCCTTCGTTTGAAGTCGGCTCCTTTGAATTTCTCCAGCTTCTCTCCATGTGGAATGGCAGTCGAAACGTTGTTGATCAATATCATATCAATTCGACTAAATTAATTGTCTAAATTCACTCGTAATCGGTTTTGAGTAAATTAATAGTCTAAATTCATTTACGTGAAACGTAGATTTTATTTTTAAAATAATTATGACTTTCATTGATTGATAGCATCTCGATTTTTTTTTTGCAAAATTATATTTAGTTTTAATTATTTTTTAAGTATCAAATATCTAACAGATGGAGATGGAGATGGAGATGGAGAAAACAACAAAACAACAATTAAAATATTTAATTGAACTAAATTGTAGGTCAATTCGACTAAAAACTATTAAAATATTTTTTTAACTTTTAGTGATATATAATTATTGTTTTGTATTAGTGAGGTGAGACAAGAGCCAGTTCATTAATTGATTTAAATTTATTTTATAATTTAATGTCAGATACTACTGTGAATTAGAAGGTTAATAAAAATAATAAAGCAATGATAGGGAGAGCAATAATAGGGAGAGTGAAAATAAAATGAATGACATGACATTTTATATATACATGTTCGATTATCGTTTGGGCATCATCGATGGTCTTCGGCCATCGTCCCAAATTAAATTATACTCTAGAGGCACGGTGAATCCGTCGGAGATCACTGCATATAAAGTGTCACGTTATTTACTTTGTCTTTCACTCTTCCATTTTCACTCTCCCTATTATTTTTCAAAATTAATAATTGTGTTAATTTCTTCTACTTTATCCTCTATATCCTCCCCTTGCCTCTCTCTCCTCCGAAGTAAACATAGCCTCAGAGGATGAGACAGAAATGACTTATGCGGTCGCCTCAAGCTTATCTCAAAATTAGCCAGGCGCTATCACCAGCATCATCTTGATAAACTAAAACAATATGAAACTTTTTTCCAAGTCTATAATTGAAAGATTGTAAGTTTTTTTTTAACACGGGCAATAATTAACATAGGATAGGATGGAAGACAGATACTTAACTTAGCTAAGATTTGATTGCAAATTTTACGGTGATAACAACTCATGGGGTGGGGACATATTTTTTTATTGAAAAAGTTATACAAGCGGTATATTTTTCCTTGGTCATCTGTTACATACCGAAAGGAACTGATGGACATAGTTTTATGGGTGTCAATTTAGATTAATCGAATTTGATTCAAATAAAATTAAATTATTTTTTTAAAAAATCTTAATTTGAATTTGATTCAAGCCCGAATACCATCTAAAATTCGAATCCAAATTAGATCAATCATAATCCAATTCTCAAGACTTCTTTTTATTATTTTCCATATAATTATTCACTTTTATTTTTTGTCTTAATACTTTATAGTTATCATAATATTAATAAATATAAAAACATCTTAATTTTTAAAATAAAATTTAATTTAATTCTAAAACACCCACTAAATCCTTAATTCAAGTCAACTTGGATCAACCGAGATCAATCGGATGCCGACCCAAAAATTTTTAACCTAAAAATCTTCTGACTCAAATCCGATTCGAATCCGAAAATTTCCTAGCGAAATTTGATTTTTTTTTTAAATCGATTTAAATCAGATCGAATTTATTTTTAATACTTCTACATTGTTCAAGCTTAATTTAGTACTGATAGCAAGAATAGCACATCAGAATTGAACAGTGTCCAGAATGAGCAGACAGTTAAATCCAGCTGCAACTTAGCAGTCTTGAATCTAATCCTTGACATGTCTCTTCTGCAAGATCGCCGATATAGCCAGCTTTCCTACTTAGGACCAGCGAGAGCAGCGACAGCACAACAACGTACACAAGATCATGCAATTGATTGGAGACGATGAGATGGGCGGCGTGCATAAAGAGCTTTAGCTATCAACTGAAGTTAACCAAAGGAATTCAAAGCGCCAGTAATTAATTTGATAACGCAGGGAAACCAATTCAATCGGATTTTATTAGAAAGCTCTGTTTCCTAGACGTACGGAGCGATTCAGCCTTTTCCGGTGGTCGGAAATCAAATCCGGGCCGGTAGTGCTAGTCGCGCAGCGAATGCTCGCCGTCAGATCGGTGAACGCCCTGAGTATGTCCCCGTGGACGCTCCGGTCGTTGAGCTCCAAGTAGGAGAAGAGCAGCTCCTGCATGAACTCCCAGTCCGGCGTCCCCCGGCGCCCCTGCGCCGCCACCATCTCCTCCATCGACCGACGGAAGTCCTCGTACGGTTCGTTCGAGAACCTCACCACCGCCTCCCCGCCGCTCTCCGCCGCCGCCTCCGACAGTCTCGCCTCCTCCACCAGCGAGCTCGCCGCGCCGACCGGCACGAAAAACCGCTCCGACGCCTGCACTGCGCGCGGAGACGGCAGCGTCAGCCGCGGCGACACGTCCGTGGGCCGCGAGATGTAGTAGCTCCAACAGATATCGTCGTCGCGGCCATCGCCGTCGTGTCTGTCTTTTTCTTCACGCTCGTCGCGTTCACCCCCACCGCGGCCACCGAAAAGAGAGGGGAAGTTCTCGAGGAGGTTACGGTCGACGTGGGAGGGCTTTACGGTGGCAGATGCTCCTCCGGCGGCGGCGCCTCGCCGGTCGGCGAAAGAGGGGCCTTGGACGAGCTTGCTTCGCGACGTCAACCATAGACGGATAGCAGGCTTAATGGCGGGCGGCCTGCTTGGCCTTGGGACGCAACTCGTAAGTTTGTTCTTTCCCATTCTTAAACCGGATTTCTCTCTTCTCTGAGTGGAGATTTATACAGTAGATTTGGTGCAGAGATTGCCGGGATCCAGGAGAGATTTGTTTGCAGATTCCATGCACCCTAATCATGGTAAATGATTTGGATCATGAATGGCATGAAGTTTGAAATGGTAGCAAAGATGAACGTCGTGAATTTTTAGATTTTCGAAATTTTGCTATTAAGGAAGGAATAATGGCTATTTGAATCAAAATTAGGAATTGGATTTATGAGGAGTTTAACGCCATGAATTATCTTGGTCTAATGGGGAAATGCAACCTTAAATTTTGTCTTGTGGGAGAAATTAAGATTGGGATAACAAATTTAGAATATTAAAATATAGAGTTCGCACTACAAATTACAATCAAATACTAACACATTTAAATAATATAATATAATGAATTGATTTGCTCATTCAATTATTTAATTACTCTTAGTTTTTAATTATTTTATTGCTTCAATTACTTAAATCCACTCTTGCTTGAGTTTTCAGAGGAGACATGACTCATGAGTCTAGTAGTAGATAGCCACCGTAATTGAATTGCATATCATGATAAAATGATAGGCTAATAAAACAGTTGATTTCGCCAATGAAATTTCAATTAACTAATTCCACAATTGATTATGTCCGGGGCACCCAAAACAAATGAATTAACAAACATTTGAAGCGGGTGCAACAAAGATGTAATTAAATGCTGTTATTAGAGGTACCCATTCATATCATATTTGTCAGTTAAGTGAAAATAATTCAACAGCAAAAATCAATATAAAACTAATTACACAATAAAAAATAATTTTATAAAGCCTACTGCTGTAATAATCCTTCACTGCAGCAAGACCTCGTACAACAGAAACACTTGCAGCCATGGATCATGTTTGACAACTAGTGTAAGTAAACAGACTCGTGTAGTTCCGTGAATCGTTAGTCACCATACACATGCCGAGAGAGAATCAGTGGGGATATGATGGCTGGCCAAGCGTCACCGATGGGTAATCATGTCCCCCATAACTAATGGCAGATCCGAAATTGGGAGCTCGCCCATATAATACCATTGAGCCGCAGTGGATGGACTCTGCCTGGGACCTGTAGTAGCATAAGATGCAGAAGCACGGCCATCAGATCCACCTTGGCCTGGGAAGCCATAAGCATGATGAGCTGGTGGGATATGGGATGCGGCAGCCGAGTTCTGACTGAATGAAGCAAAAGGTGCATTTGAAGTTCTCGCTTTTTTAGCAGGAAAAGTTGAAGCTGTTCCTGTTCCACCAATTGGCACAGGTCTCTTAGAAACTGCAGGCTTCTTCCCATCTGCTTTCTCCAATTTCGCAAGCTGCCATCTCAACTCACTGGTGCTGAACTTCGACTCGAGGTTGCAACTCTTCACACACTTGATTATTGATCTGAGGGCAGTCATCTCTGCATTGTTTGACTCTCGCTAGAAGATATTGAATCACTTTCGTTAAAACAGGATGCAATTAAATTCTTAATAAAGATGGCTCAATAGACACAAGATTCAACCTTTCTCATACCAATAAACCAATAGAATCTCAATAAGGAATTTGGGTAGTGATCCTGTCGCCGAGCGCAGTGGAGCCGCAACCAGATGACGGTGTAGAGAGGAGTGACGTGGATGCTGACTGGATGTCCTCGCGCAGAACGGCAGCGGGTGGGGGGTGTCCTGCGACTGGACGTAAGCAGACGCCGCCTGGTGAAACTTCGACCGGATGGAAGTGGACCTGTCGAGGAAGATGACCGTTAGCAACCTAGCCGGGAGACGTCCCGGCAAGGCACTCCGACGGTCAAGTCAGTACTCCGATGAACAGGAAAAATAATGGAGCACTGAAGATGAATGGCTTCGCGCGTACCTGATAATGAGGAGGGGAGTAGCTTATATAGCCGGGGAAAAGTACCAAGTCTGACATGTGTCAGGACCTTCTGACAGGGTCAAAGGATATGGTATGGTTAGGTCGATTTGGGTATGACCTGTGTCAGGATCTTCTGACAGGATCAGAGGATACGGTATGGTTAGGTCGTTTTGAGTATGACCTGTGTCAGGATCTTCTGACAGGGTCAGAGGATATGGTATGGTTATGTCGATTTGTAACCAACATTCTTGGTCGTATACTGTTTGTCTTATGTGAGGACAAAGACAGGTTTCTGTAAATCAGAGAGTGTCAGTTCACACGAGTGATGACAGCCTGTTATCTGCAGCTGGTGCAGGTGTATTCTGTCTTTACCCCAGGGTGATTCTGAGAGAGTGCCCGAGTGGACACAGGGACGGCACGCCCGACTGGATATCAAGCCTGGGTGTAAAGGACTGCCGGGCGGATGCACTCGGATGAGCGAGGCGTGTAAGCCTTAATGCGGCCGGGCGGGAATACCCGGATAGACGAGGCATGTAAGCCTTAACGTGGCCGGCCGGATGAACAGCTATATTTATTCTAACCAGCCGCCCTGAGTCCGACCGGCCGGCGGGGACCCTGGGCTCGGCTAGGGTGTCAAGCTGGCTACCCGTACAATGACTTGGACCCCGAAGTTGGCCAGGCCGTTTGCCACGTTGGCTGTCCGTACGGTGCCAAAGATAGGGCGGGATCAATAGCCTTCCCCTCAAGTCTAGTCGAAGGAGGCGATCAGTCCGACTGACTGGACTATAAGTGTGTGTACAACCATTCTGCGGCCGAGCGATTTTTGCCCTTTTAATATTCGGCCGGCTTAACACGATGCTCAACAGCTGGTGTTGAGTATGCCTGCCCTGTCCGGGCGGACGAAGATTGTTAGTCGAAGGG
>JAGFNQ010000281.1:176055-276865 GCA_024364735.1 Boesenbergia rotunda | reverse complement strand
ATTGAGAGTGTAGGGGATTGCACTGAGCCCCCAAGAATCACCCATTCCTACTGATTTAGAGGGCCTGGGAGGAGATGGATAGTAGGGCTTGTAACAACCTTGACTTTGACTCTGAAACTTTACAGGACCCTTCTAAACTTTTATTTTGTAAGGATATTGCTATTGATGATCCTAATTTTTCTAATTTGGTTGATACAGGAATGGTTGAGGGAACATGCATGGGAGATGATTCCATAGGTGTAGGGAATTGCACTAAGCCCCAGGGACCACCACAATTACCAGAAAGTGTAGGGACTTGGATGGTGGAAGCAAGAACCCAAGGATCACCCGTTCCAGTTGAGTGTCCACCAGAACCCGAACCTGAAGTGGAGTATATATTCGACCAGGAGGAAAACACGGATACATCTATTTTTGTAGACCCTCCAGGTATTTTTCAGCACGATCAGGTAAATACTCCTATTTTTTCTGAAAATTTCATAGAGGTACCTCAAACTGATTTTATTGTTTGTGATATATTTAGGGATGCATCTCATATAAAAAATGATTGTGAAAAATCCTTAGAGGCACCTAGTGTTAAATTTGTTGAATTTGAAGCATGTGGTGATACATATCATGAAAATGCTGAATGTGAAAAATTTTTAGAGGTGCCTAGAATTGATGTTGATTGTTGTGATGAGTCTTTTGATATATCTTATGCTGAAAATAATTGTGAAGAATTCATTGAGGCACCTAAAGTTGATTTCATAGGTTGTGATACATTGCTTGATACATCTTTGATGAAAAATAATTGTGAAATTTCTATTGAAGTGCCAAAAATTGATTTCATTATTTGTGATGAATTTCAGGATGCAAATTTTGTAGGAAATAATTGTGAAAAATTTATTGAGGCACCAAAAATTGATTTAATTGGATACGATGCAGTTTTGGATTCATTTCATGCAGAGACTGATATTATTTTATTTCTTTCTGACTCTGCACGCTTGAGAGAGGTATTACATTGTTTTGCAGGGTCCAGAAGACTTCAGGAGTGGGTGCTCCAACTGAACAGACTTCAACCTCCTGGAAGGACTTCTAAAAGGCATAAAGAAGGAGGAGATGATTGTACTTTAACTCAAAGCACTCCACCTCTTACATGGATACTGTACCTAAATCGCCTTCGGCCACCGGAGCATTTTTCTGCGAAGTTCAAGTGTGGGGGAGTCCTAATTCTCTCAGCCACACACGTTCCTCCACTACCACGATGGAGGCTACTGCTTGATAGACTCTGTCCACCAGAATAAAGGGGAGATTGTTCTTTCTTGTATTTTCTTTTATTACATGTTTCATTTTTATGCCTTCTAGATTTTTCCTTTAAATTGAGTCCTTGCTAATAAATGCATGAGTAGAGTAGAATGACTAGGAGTCATTGTAAATACCTTGTTATTTCTTTTCGTACTTTTTCTTGCATGATTAGGAATAAATGTATCCCTTTAGGTTATCTCCATAACATTTAGAATCTCTTGGAAAATAAGTTAAATTTGGTTGTTAAAACTTAGGATTTGAGCTAATGGATGAAATCTTGGATGCTTGAGTACTACTTTGCTTTAGATTCTTAATTGAGGACTTGGGATGAATTATTTTTACCTAGTGAGATTTAGCCTTACTTTTGTGATACACATATGTTATTGTACTCTAGAACTTGCTTAGGTTCTTTCAAAACCATATTTCGATGATTGGATCACATCTATAGAGACTAATCACTTTGTTTACCTTTGCCCATCAATTTTGGCAAAAATCATGTCTATTCTATTTGTCTTTCCTTATTCCTAATCTTAACCCCAATTTTTCTATGGATTTGTTGCTTGGGATGTTTTCTTAGTGTTACTTTGCTCGAGACGGACAAGAATTTAAGTGTGGGGGAGTGATTAGTGTATCAAGGAAGCATTTGGATCCAAAAAAAAAATTCTGCAATTGGAAGGATCAAAGTGAGTTAAGTTTTGTATCAAGATCAAGTGAGAAGAAGTAAGCAAGGATTGAAAACAATTGAAGATTCTTGATCATCATTTGAAGATCCAAGGAAGTTTAACCTCAAGTTGAATTCGGTTAAGAATTTGAAATGGAAACAAATGGCACAGAAAAAAATAGAGAAAAGAAGTTGTGCCAAAAAGAGAAAAAAAATCTGCTATTGTGGGTAGGAAATGGATATGGATCAGTAACTCCCAAGTAAGAAGAGCATTCTCCACTATCATGTGAAGCCAGATTTGTGATTCTGAATTGTAAGCTGACCAGATCTGATCAAGGTAGAGAATCTGTGCAGAATTTGAGCCAAAATCAAGAAATATGAGATCAATGCAGAAAAATCTGTGCCCACAAGAACTCCAGCTGAATTTGCAACTGATTGCAGCTGAAATCTGTATCAGATTGTATCAAACAGAAATGCAGATCAGGAACATCATGTTAAAGTCTAAATTGCAGGCTGAAAGGTTGAGAATGGGAGCTGAATTGTAGCCGGAACAAATCTGAGTTTAAGTGCAGGAATTTTCATACAAGCAGTTTAGTCACAAGATTTGTATCAAGTCTAAACTGAATTCGGTTTCTTTTTGCAATGCACTACTGAATTATTAACAGAAGTTTGTAGGATGTTTTCCCTGAAGTCAACTTCTTGGTGAGCAGATTTCAAGTAAAGGCACATGGATGAGATCAAAAAGAAAAGAAATGGCAGTGATCAACTCACCTACTTAGCCATTTTCAAGTGGACAATTCGAATTCTCCACTATCATTTGTGATGCAAGTACTCTTGATGTTAATTGTTGGAGAAATCAGTGACTTGAAAAGCTGCCACCTTGGATGCTGAACTTGAAACAGGAGGAAATTCTGAGTTGCCGAAAGGATATAAAAAGCTGGAAAAATCAGTGAAGTGCTATTGTAGGAATTGTAGTGCAGTGCAGAAATTGAAGTGCAAAGGGATTGAGTTGGAACTAATGTGGCTGCTGCAAGGGATGCTGAAAAGGACGCAAAACAAGCCCACTCGAAGCCCAAGAGGTTTTGGAGAGCAGCAAGTTGATACTTAAGCTGAAAATTCAGTTATGAAAGGAGGAAAACCAGTAGAAATGCTATGAAGGCAGTTTGTACCAACTTGCAACCTAATTTGAGTTTTTGAGACTATAAATCAAGGCAGTAGGTATAGGAATGTATCTAAAATTGTTAGGCACATCCACTGCTGATCAAAGGAGAAAGAAATGTGGTTGATTGGATTTTTTAGATCAAGAAACAGATAAAAAAAGAGATGAAATGCAGTGAAAGAAGTGGCTGAAATTCAACATGCTGATTAGGATTTTCGAGTGAAACAATTCGAATTCTCCACTACACTATGTGATGCTAACTGATGTTAATTATTTAAGAAACCAGATGATTCTGCCGTGGATCTGAAAAGAAAAAAAAAAGAAAGGAAGAAGAAGTGAAAGTGGTGTGCCAACCTTAAGGTGAAGTGTATCAAGAAAAGTTGCAAGGGTTGTTTAGTGAAGTTTTACTTGATTTCTCACGTTTTCTGATTTAAATCTGATCTGCAATGCTCCAGTGGACGAATTAAGAGCAGAAGAAAAAGAAAAGAGCAACAGTTGAAAGAAAAAAAAAAGAGAGAGAAAAAGCAAAGGTAGCACGAAATTGAAAACTTGGCACTATAGAATCATTGAAGTTCTCTTATCCGAATCAAAACCTTGCTCCATTACATATTCGACCTTATTACAGAGAAAGGAAAAGAGGAAAAATTAGGAAAGAAGAATGGAGAGTGAAATTTGGCACAAAATTGGCAAACTTGGCACATTGAGATCAAATGGGATTTTCTTCACCCAAATGAAAAGCATTATCCAAATTTGACTCCATCACATTTTGATATCACTAGAGGACTGACAAGAGGGGCAAAGCACATTGGAAACATACTTGAGCACTCATGTCTTCCACTTTATCAATTTTTCCATTTCCTTGATTTTTGCTCCATTTCTTACTATTTCTATGTCTTTCATTTGTTTTTGTAGATGTTGATCCTAATCATGAATAATGGTGGAGATTAGATAATAAGCAAGCCTATGGTAGTGCAAGAAACATGTGTGTTTGAGTGAGCTCCACTTCCACCATCAACTTAGATCTTAAGGAGAAAGCCACTAAAATTTTCCTTGAAGGCTAGTGAGTTGAATTCATCTCAATGACTCATGATAGATGAAAAGGCCAAGTTGTTGATTTAAGGACAAGATACTAATCCATAGAGCTTAGATTTATGAGAATTGACAACCTTAGGTAATTTCTTTTCATTTGTTTCTAATTATGCTTAAGAAAATCTAGGGGATACATACTTAGTGGTTTCGCGAGACGCTCAAGGTTAAGTGTGGGAGAGTTGATAGATACCATTTTGTTGATTATTTTAATTGCTAAAATCCATGTTTGACCTATGTTTTTATTGCTTAATTGTGAAATTGCCCTAGGTTTTAGAACTTACTCTTATTTTGGACTTAATTGCAAATTTGCATTAAATTGGGTTATTTGGCCACTAAATTTTGGGATTTATTTTTGTAGGCATGAAAAGTTCATGGACCTAGGGCATACTGGGTCAAACTTGAGTCGGAAGTGGAACGGGATCGAATTATCAAGCTTACGATTAATCCGGGTCGTCCGATTCAAAAGCGGCTAGATCTGAGCCATCCGGGACCATCTAAAGCAATCTGAGCTAGGGTTATAGTTGATCAAGCATTCTGATCAAGATCTGAAGGTTTCATCCCAATCAGAGCTAAATCAACCGTTAGATCAAGCTCGGATGGCTCTAGATCGTCCATTCAAAGAATAGGGTAATCTGGACCATCCGTTGCACATCTGGAGGATCCGAGCTACCACGAGGCAGATCCTGACCCCAGATCATAATCATCAAAGTTTGGCTCCAATCAGAGCAAGATCAGCCGTTGGATTTCCTCAAATCAATCTGGACCGTCCATGGCTAGCTATTTAATCAGAAACATGCCCCAGTCTTCCCTTGTCGCGTCTTCTTCGCCGCAAGCCTCCTTCTTCGCGTGTTCTTCAGTTTGTCTTCAGTTTTTCTTCATTTAAGGGGCGCGACCCCTCAATTCCTTGTTTAGATCGAGTGCTAGGTCATTGGGAAGATCATCGGTGAGGTTCTAGCTCAGATTTGGCCAAGAAACAGGGATGTTGTGAGGTTTCCGTGGCTCTGCTGTTTGAAGTCTTTGATTTCGGCTGTGCTCCATTTCCATCCACCGGAGCTATCTAGAGGGGTTCCCTAGAGTGCTCTGACCATCCCCGAATCATCATCGCATTTGGAAGCAGCTGTATTGAAGGATTCGAATGGAATTTTCAGAATTGGGAAGAGCTGAGCTGGAATGGATCGCGGATTGAGATTGCCACTGATTTGTTGAGCTTACGGGTTCGAGGCTCACCCTTGCGTGACGAACAAGGAGTATTCGAGCTAGGGAGTGATTGAGGATTAGTTTACTTGGTTAATTTTCATTGGTTGTAGCTGTAATTTCCATTACTGCTTTAGTTTCATTACTGTCTCTGTTTCAGAATGTTTAACTTAGTTTACTGAATTGTTCCAGCTTAAATTAGGGTTCAATTTTCAAGTTAAGTAGTTTAGGAACTTGTTTAGTGGATAATTGCTTTTAATTTCAATTTCCGTCTGGTTTTTGGCTTGCGTATCACTTTTGTTAGCTGCGTATCAGATTTTTGGCCTGCTGCGTATCAATCTTTTATTTGCATCAAGTTAGCTTAAGTTTTATTTTCTGAATTTATCTTGTAGCTATGTGCATCTCCAAACACTTTGGTATTCAATCCACGCATTTGGTTTCAGCAGAATTTCTGCGTATTAGTGTCTAATTCAGCAAGTTTTCAGTTTCAATTGCTGTCAGTTTGTTTTGGTTACAGCTTTCGAAGTTTGTATCAAGTAGAGTTAGTTTCTTTCTAAACTTTTCTGAACACTAGATTGTCCATTTGCATTTAGTTAGTTTTTTTTGTTCCTGCATTCAATTCATGCGACATTTCTGAGTTTATTTCAGCATTAGATTCGTGATCTGCAGTTCTACCTGCACTTCCGAATTTCTTTCTTCATTTCTGAATCTCTTTACTTATCCATGCAAAAACATATCACTAATAGCTTGTCTTCCAAGAAGAATTGAGCAGTTGGCAATTTGGAATTAGCAGATATAATTTTCTGCGTTAATATCAGTTCTTGGCACATTAGATATCCTTTCCTGCATATCCAAGTCTTTTCCATTTTTGCACTTCGTATCAAGTGGAATGTTCAGCTCTGAGTGGAACCAAGTTAGCTAAATCTTTAGGGAGCTCTTGCCCTTGATTTCAGTTCCATTTGCAATTCGAAAATGCTATTGAGCTGTACTCTTCATTCCTGCAAGTTATTGGTGACATTTCTGCAAGCTTAGATTGAGGAAAAAACAATTTTCAAATAGTAGACAGCTTGTTGTGCACTCAGTAGTTTTGAGATTTCAATTTAGCTGAAGTTAAACTCACTTGGCAGTTGGTATCGTGCTCGGAATAAATCTGTTTTACATCTCATTTATCTCTGAATTTCCATCTCTACTGCTGCAGTTCAGTTTGAATGCTTGCACTTTGTATCACTTGGCAGTTTGAATGATTTCAGTTTCGACATTGGTTTTGCATTGGACTGTTTTGGACTGCTTGCATTTGGTTTGACTTGAGTTGGGTTTTGAAATCAAGTCTTTGTATTGGTTGCAAGTAAAAGTCAGCTGCTGTGTGCTTTATTGTTTAGGATTTGTGTTGCAATTTAAAAATCAGATTCACTTTCTAAAAATTGCTTAAGTGCTTTAGATGAATGAGTGGTCCTTTTGGTTGAATGATAACTTGCTATCACTTGTTAAGTTCCATGGTTGAGTTTTCCTTCATTCTCATTGTGTTTTCATTCTAAATTGAAACCCAAACCATATTCCATTCGAAACCCAAAATTCGCAAATGACAAATAAATACAAGCACGAATCGAACACAACCTCAACTAGTCCCCAGGAAAAATACGACCTGTGGCCCTTTACTACGTTTTCATATTCTGATTGCAAAAAGGGTTTCCAGCACATTTTTATAAATTCTAAATTCTGACGGATCCACACATTTCGTGACAACTTTAACTTAGCTAAATCAGGTCCGTCAAGATTCCCAATAAAGAACCAAAAGGTAAAAGTGTAAATTCAGATTTTAAAAATCATGTAATTTGTTACACATGCAGGGAGAGAAGGCACTACCAAAGTGAGTGTCCTACTTGTAAGATTCAAACGACACCACCGATGGCGACAATGGAACCAGTTCCAAAAGCACGAAGGGACAAAAGTCGCATCCAATGCTTCAAGTGCCAAGAGTTCGGGCATTACCAAAGTGAATGCACAAATAAAAGAGCTACCAAGAATACCAGACAAACAATCGACAAAGGTAAATTTACAGTATTTGAAAATCCGTCATTTACCTTGAATAATGTGATTGATTCATGTAAATTAATTAAGGTAAATTTCAGAAAATTGAAACAAGAAAATGAAACCCTAAAACATAAGGTCAATATGTTAGAAAATTTAATTCATAATCTTGCTGATTTCGAAAATCCGGAGTATTACTCCAATTGTGACCTTACTTAGATAATTATTTGCTTTAATTGTGTGTTTCTTTTTATTTTTAGTTTTGTTTTTTTTTTTGCTTAGAATTAGGACTGGTTAGTTTAAGGACTGAACCAACTTAACTAAAATTTGAACAACATAGTATTGGGTGGCGGTGAGATGATAGTACGTTAAGGAAACCTTTTCTAATAAGGTCAAGTATACACTACTTGGTCTCTTTAGACTGGTGAAACTAGCCGAAGCTACCAATCCGAGACCCAAACTAGTTAGACTATAATTTACCAAAAAGTAATTTTGAAGATGAAATTTCACTAAAAGGCTTTGTCTAGGAAAGGGTTGATGATCCAATAAGGCTACGGCCAAAGAAGGCCTTGTGCCTTGCCAAGACCTGGAAGCCAATTTTTGAAATTCAAATTCAATTTAGTCTTTGTTAAATTCGAATCTAACATAAATTTTCAGTTAATTTTAGATTCAAATATCTCTTTTCAAAATAAATTTAAATTGAGTTTCAAAATTAATTTAACTTTTCAAAACTAATCAAAATTTTTCAAAATAAAATCCTTACTTCTATCAAAACCTGTCTCACAAAAACCCATATGATTAACATGTTTGATCACGTAGAACTGGGTGAGACATCTAGGACCTAAAAGCATAATTCACTATCCTTCTAAATAAAACTCAAAGTGCTTTCAAAAGTTATTCAAAATTATCTTTAGTTAATTCGGTTTACTGTACCCTACTTTTTCAATTCTAACAGTTTCAAAATACTGAATTTCATGTTAAATATCACAATAGATTCGTTCTAAATATAATCTTGGGCTTGTTTAATTTAGTTACTGATTGGTCAAACATAGTCAACTGAGTTAAACATGATCAAAACAGTCAAACCTAGTCAATATTAAAGACCCTTCAAGCACTTAGATAAAGTCTAGACGAGTCGGATACAAGGGGAGTTTTTTTTTGTCAAAAAATTTAGATTTATTCTCAAAAACCTTATGCTCTAAAATTTAGTATCATCTCAAAATAAGGTTTTCAAAAATTGGCTCAAAAACCTTGGTATATTACTATCTCTTTGAAGAACCATTATCATTTCAAAATTTTCTTCGGGGCTTATGCTTTAAAAATTATATTCATTTTAAGTTGTGTTTTCAAATATTTATCTCCTTAAAAGTTATCATACTTAGAAGGTTATTCAAAATTATTCTTTTGATTTTAATAAACCCTAAAGACACAGAGAAAGGTCCACTTCATTATTTACAAGGACTCCTAGGATGTGTCAAATTTAGGGGGAGTTTGAGTCAAAAGAAGAATTTCTGAAAAAAAAAATTGGAATTATTTGTTTTGAAGTTATTAGATAATTCTTATAATTTAAATCAAACCTTAAAACTCAGAGGAAGATCGCTTGTAGTCAATAAGTTTCCTAAGACTGGGTCAAGTTTAGGGGGGAGATCTAATTAAAAGAATTATTGAACATTTTCAAAATTAGATATTTTCATGCACTGCACGTTTAAAATCTTTTTGAGAACTTAAATAATTTTTTTTTCATAATACCTTTATTTTATTTTTCAAAACTCTTATGGCTCATGAAATTATTTTTGAAATAATATTTACTTGGGTTGAAGAAATTTCCAGGACACTTAGGAAAATGTCCTTGTAGTCAACAAGGTTTCCTAGGATTATGTCAGACTGGAAAAGAAACCTAGTCAAGTAAAATATTATATTTTCAAAATGCATAATACTTTTTAAAAATTATTTATATTTTTCAAAGTCTAATAGTTTTCAAAAACAGTACTTAGACTTTCCAAAAAGGCTCAATCAGTTTTTTTTCAAAAGTACTTCTATTTTTCAAAATAAAATGTTTTCAAAAGGTACTAATACTTTTCTAAGGCAATAGTATTCTAAGTATGTGAATTTTCTAAAGATTTTTCCATAAATACAAAATCTTTTTTCAAAATTGCACAATACCTTTCAAAGTGGAGCTTTGTTGGTGCAATTTAATCTTTTTGCTAGGCTTTCAAGAGTTATACTTTTATGTTTTCAAAACTCATCGGCTCTGATACATAATTTTTTTTAAGACTTCTTTCAAAATATATTTCTTTATTAATAAACAGCTAAGGAGAGAAAAAGCTCAAATTGTTCAAAATCAAAATGTTTTTCAAAAGCTTTCTCTTATTCATAAAGCAAAGTTGAATTTCTAAGTGTGCTTTCAAAAATTTCTAAGAGCATCTTTTTTCTAAGTAGATTTTTCCTTAGTAAACAAAGTTTGTATGAGCAAAACCTCTAAAAAATTTTGGGCAAATGTTTCTAAGTAAGGTTTTCTTAGTAAATAAATCTTTGTTTTGGCAAAAACTTGTCCATTTAAAGATTTTTTAAATAGTTTTAAATGCACAAAATATGTTCCAACGAAATTTTTCTATGTGTGCAAAAGTTGAAGCTTTTTAAAGGAAAGTTGTTTTCAAAATGTTGGCTAATGTAAGCTACTGTTAAGTTTTTCTTGAAAATTATGTTTTTGAAGTTTTTTTAAATATCCTAAAATATAAGCTGAAGAGTTGTCACGTTTTAATTAAAGATTTTCTTGACAACTATATTTTTGGGAAATTGTTAAATCCATGACTTGAATTTACTTTAGTAAAACTCCTTATTAGAAACCTTGGTCGCCCATGTATATTTTTGATATATGTCAAAGGGGGAGGAAAGGTAAAAGTTAAGTGTTTTATAACACAAGTATTCAGGGTTTTAGGGGGAGTATAAGAAATAAAGAATTTTTTTCAACTCTATTTATTCTGTTTATAAATAGTTATACTTCATTGTTTAGCTTATGTTCTTAAATGTTATAAGTTTTTAACTTAACTTTGAATTGTGTTGTCATAAATCAAAAAGGGGGAGATTGTTGGTGCAGGAAGCACCATATCGAACCTTGTTTTGATATTAGCAAAGGATTCAAAGTTAAGTTTATTTGTGATCTAATAAAGTTACTTGAGTGTGCAGGAAACAAAGTCCTAGTGAAGGGCTGCTAGGCACCTGGCGAAGGAATTCCAGGATACAAAGCCCTAGTGAAGGACTGCTAGGCACCTGGCGAAGGGCTGCCAGGAAACAAAGTCCTAGTGAAGCGCTGCTAGGCACTTGGAGAAGGAATGCCAGGATACAAAGTCCTAGCGAAGGACTGCTAGGCACCTGGCGAAGGGCTGCCAGGAAACAAAGTCCTAGCGAAGGGCTGCTAGGCACCTGGCGAAGGAATGCCAGGATACAAAGCCCTAGCGAAGGACTGCTAGGCACCAGGCAAAGGACTGCCTGGTACTGAAGACCTGGCGAAGGACAGCTAGGCACCTGGCGAAGGACTGCTGGGTAAAAGTCCAACCGGAGGAGCTGGTTGGCATCAGGTAAATTCTCCTGAGTGGAGTAGGTGAGGACGCGTTCCCCGTGAAGGGAACAGTAGGCGTCGGTTCGACCTAGGGCTCCATTTTGGAGACCCAAAGTCAGAATAAAGACAGCTAAGGCTGTATAAAACTAATAATTGATTGCTCTATGTTGTTTTGGACTAACCCTGGATGCAGGACCGAAGGAACGAGTGTCTGCAGCTCAGAACGCCTCAAAGGAGAGAGGCAGCAGCTGAGCAGGGCGCCCCCAGTGTCCCGGGCGCCCCCAAGGTCAAGGCAAATCAAGTGAAGCAAGAGTTCGCTTCGGAAGCTTGCTGGGCGGGGCGCCCCCGCGCTCCCGGACGCCCCCAGTGCCCAGGGCGCCCCGGGCTCAAGCCAACAAAGAGGATAAACTTCATCCAGCCGAGAAGCCCGCTGAAAGGGTCAACCAGGGCGCCCCCACAGTCAACCCTCAGCCCTATTCGAGTGGGATAAGGGCTGGCCGAGAGTTGCTCGGATCGGGTGACACGTGGGGGGGGGGGGCACCCCTAACGTTCAGGGTGGCCCGGGAGGCTATAAAAAGTCCCTCGACCCCAAGGCTTCGGACAACACTTCTTCCAACACAATTTCGCTCTTCTGCTCTAGCGCTCTGCTCCGGAAACCTCCCAACTCGAGATAGAAGCGCCGACGACGTCCCCCTGCTCCAAAATACAATCCACACCGAACGTCGGTAACGAAGAATTGTTTTTTAAGTTTACTATACTACTCTTGTAACATCTTTCTGTAAACTATTTTGCGCATATAGAATTGTCCGTAGTAAACGGTCAACGACAGTGGGCCTTGGAGTAGGAGCCGACCTCGACTCCAAACCAAGTAAAATCTTGGTGTTCGTGTGTTGTGTTGTTTTTAATTTCTCCGCTGCATATTCTTTTTTTCAAACCGAAAATGTTTTACGATATTCACCCCCCCCCTCTATCGTTATTCTCGATCCTACAGTCCATACACCCCAGGTCTCGACATTAACATACGGCGGGCGCGTCGTCTTCTTTCTTAAATAATACATGTGGTCACGGTACAACTTGGCACAATAAATATTCCAGGTATTTTTAAATTCTGCCTCGTGTCCGTCCTCCCATGTATATTTTTTCTACAATGCAAATTATTATAATGAGTTTAAAAAATTTTAGAATAGTAAATATAATAATATACTTACAACAAATTCATTATAGTAAAATGTCTTCGTCTCCTCATCTCCATGTCTCCATGTCAGTCCAACAGCGCACATTCTTTCTTTAAATTTTTCAGTAATATAAGATGGCACTCGGTGGCCATCAAGAGTGAATCTGCATAAAAATTATTAAAAGATTCAAAATATATTTTAACTAAAATCAGAAATGAACGTAATTACTATTAATAAAAAATACTTACGATTCTCCAACAATTTTTAGAACCTTGTAGCCACGTAGTTGTGCCTGCTGCTGATCTGGTTGCTGCTGCTGTGCCATAATAATATCTACAAAAAAATATTAATATAAATCATAATAAAGTGTGGAGACATGATCATATAAATATGAAATAAAATTAATGCATAACTTACATGATAATCAAAAACACATGATATCCTATCATAATTAAGATCAAATTAATCAATAGTAGTAACTTCTAAATCTTCATCACTAGACTCGAGTTCAACAACTTCATCACTACTAGACATATCTCCATCATCTATATCCTCGTAAGTGACATTAATATCTACAAGTAATTGAGATGTAGATTCGAGTTGTGAATCAATTGAATATCTCTCCACATAAGCATTCTGAAATGCATCATGATTAATAGCAGTGAGGGTGTTCGGCATTTCTATGGTTGACCGAGGCTTTAATCGACAAACAGACAACCATTGACTAGATCTTCGTCTCCTCATAGGGTATTCAAGATAGAAAACTTGACCCGCTTGTACTCCAAAGATGAAAGACTCAAACTTATTGAACCTTTTGTTGGCATTAACCTCAACTAAATTATAATTTGAATGTATTCGAGTACCTATTCTTGGGGTCGAATCATGCCATGCACATTTAAACAACACACATCTTTTAAAGGTAGTGCAGGGTATTCAACCTCAATCATTTTGTCAAGTATACCATAATAATCAAACTCAATGTTACTATTCTCCATACATCCTTTGACGCATATACCAGAATTGAAGGTTAACCTCCTTGATTCTCGATGTCTAACGTGAAATTTGAGGCCATTAACATAATAACCAGAGTAAACCATTATTTTATGCAGAGGACCTGATGCAAGATTCAATATCCTATCATCTTCGACATTTGAAATTCGACGATCTTTCACCTATAAAATTAATTTTAATATAAATTAGGAGATTGAATAATATTGTTATAACACAAAATCTATTAAATTTAAATTGCTTTAACTTACATATATTTCAAACCATAATGCAAATTCTGTCTCTAACTTTGCAACTATCTCACTTGCACCAAATGATGGATTTTACAAATATAGTTGTTATTCGTATAAGCTGACAAAAAATTTTAGATATAATAAAAACATTTTAAATCCTCATCGTAACATTTTAAAATGAATGATAGTTTTATTAGAGAAGTAAACTTACTTTATATATGGTTTGGCCTCATGATAGTTTAGAAGTATATATGTTCTGACAGCATGGTATTCTTGTTCAGTTAACCATCTAGATGAAGAAGCACCAATTGCCTTGCCAGGATACTTGAAAATAGAAAGCATCAATGGGTCTATCAGCCGAGCATCATCAAAATTTCTAGGACATTTGCGATGTCTGGTTTTCACATGATCAGCAAAATAATAAGAGCAGAAAGAAGATGCTTCTTCAACCAGATAAGCATTACTTATTGACCCCTCAACTCTTGCTTTGTTACGAATATTATTCTTTAATTTTCTCAAAAATCTTTCGAATGGATACATCCATCTGTACTGAACAGGACCAGTTATTTGTGCCTCATATGGTAAATGCACTGGTAGATGTTCCATTGAATAAATAAATCTAGGTGGAGAGATTCGTTCCAGCTTACATAGTATGAGAGGAATGTTTATATTCAGACGAACCATATCATCCACCATAATACACCTTGCTGCCAAATCTCTAAAAAATAGACTCAATTCTGTGAGTGCTTCCCAGACATTTTGAGGAAGTAAGTCATGAAAAGCTACCGGAATAAGTCTTTGCATAAATACATGACAGTCATGACTTTTCATTCCAAACAATTTTAATCTGTTCATATCGACGCATCTAGCCATATTAGAAGCATACCCGTCTGGAAATTTTATTTCTTTCAACCAACTACATAAAACATGCTTTCCATCTTTGTCCAATGTATAACAAGACTTTGGAAATCTATTAGATGTTTCATCCAGATGCAATTCTGGCCTGTTAACTAGCTCTTTTAATTCTTCAAGTGATTTTGCAATGTCTTTAGTTTTTCCAGCCACGTTCATCACAGTATTGAAGATATTATCAAAAACATTTTTTTCGACACGCATAACATCTAAATTATGTCGAATGAGCAGATACATCCAATAAGGTAGCTTCCAAAATATACTCCTTTTCTTCCATCCACACTTGCACATCCGAACAATGTATTTATTTATGTCATCGGAACTAGGTTGAGAAACTAGTAGGAATCCATAATTGTCAATTTGTTCAATGATATCTCCACCTGAAGCAATAACTAGAGGAGATTTTCTCACTACAAGATTTTTTAGGAATTCTTTTTATTTCGACTAAAAGGGTGATCAACAGGTAAAAATTTACGGTGGTTATCGAACCATGATACCTTCTCACTGCAAGGTAATGAAAATGCATCAGAATCAGACATGCAATGTGGGCATGCTAATTTTCCAGATGTGCTCCATCCTGACAACATCGAGTATGCTGAAAAATCACTGATTGTCCATAATAATGCAGCATGTAATGTTAAATTAGTTTTACTTGCAACATCATAAGTGAATGACCCTACATTCCATAAATCATTCAACTCAACAATCAGAGGTTGTAGGAAAATTTCTATCTACTCTTTAGGATTGGTTGGACCAGGAATCAATACAGTAAGGAACATAAATTCATCTTTCATGCACATCCATGGCGGTAAATTATACGGTATTAATATCACAGGCCAAGAAGAATATTGCTATCCTGACTGACCAAATGGTTGTAATCCATCTGCAGAAAGTCCCAATCTCACATTACGTGATTCCATATGAAATGAAGGAAACACACTATCAAGATGTTTCCATGCAGGAGAATCACAAGGATGACACATTACACCTTCTTCGTGTGCATGCTCATGATATCATATCATGTGACTAGCTGCAGCAGTGGATGCATATAAACGTTGAAGCCTAGCAGTTAATGGAAAATAATACATAATTTTCCAAGTAATCTTTTTCTTCTTCTTCCCTAGTATGCGATAAGAGGTTTATAACGAGGGTGAGTACATATTTTGCATTCACTCAGTTCATTGTCTTCATTCCAAAAGATCATGCAGTTATTTATACAACAATCAATCTTCTCCACCGGTAAACCTAAACCATTGACCAATTTTTTTGTATTATAAAAGCTATCAGTCATAATGTTATCATAGGAAACAACTCTGACATCAATTAACATATGTCATCGTAACATATTTATGAAAAATGATGTTCTGCTTTCAAATTTAATAATCTTGCAGTAACTGATAGTTGGGAATGACCCGAAGGAATGTCTTGCCACACTTCTCTTTCACTAGCCTTTAACATTTCATATAATTGTTGATATTCATGTGTTGGTATTTCATCTACTTGAGAATACTGAACAACATTCATCATATCCTGAACCATTGTTTGCATTTCAATATTAGTTGTTGAGTCAGGCGCAACAACATGTCTATCAGAAGTTGAACCAGCAGAAGGCCCAATTGGTTCATACACATAGGGTTCTCCATGACAATACCAATTATAATAATTTGGCACAAACCCATTTCTACATATATGAACTCTCACAGTATCTTCATCACGAAAGGCTCTATTTCTATATTTCTTGTGATTACACGGGCATCGTAATTCGGCACCATTCATACATTCAGGACGACTCTTAGCAAAGTTCATAAAATTTTCAAGTTCAGAAACAAAATTATCTCTGATAAATCCATTTTTAATCGATTGTACATCCAAGCTTTGTTCATATACATTGTTGCCTAATAAGAATATAATTTGAAATATTAACATTTTTTTTATAAATTTAATGAATTATACAGTAAAACATAATGAAATTCAGTTTTAATTGTTGGCTAAACAAAATTATCCATTTACACTGTAAATTAACAGCATAATTAAATATTCTAACATAAATTGTAAACATGTAAAATGACTAGAAAATAAAAATATATACCTCAAATAAAGTACAAATATCGGAGAAAAGCAGCAACTGCAGTAACCTACAAGAGTAAAAAATAAATTAAATTAAAACAAATTATTTCAAATTTAACTTAATTATTCATGTGTGTGAAGACAACGATGACCAAGGGCTCTACAGACCAATGTACCACCTAACACGGTCACGACAGTGTCCGGCACGGTCACGGCAGCGCCGACAAGGTCGAGGAGGCCCTGGCCACCGCCGGCCACGCTTGAGGAAGCCCAGGCCGCCGGCGACCCAGGCTGAGGCATCCCTGGCCGCTAGCGGCCCTGGGTGCCTCAGCCTGCCGGCGGCCACAGCTGAGGAAGCCCTACCTGCCTCAGCACGCCTTCCTCAGCCCGCCGGTGGCCACGCCAGAGGAAGCCCCGGCGGCCGGCGGCCATTGCTGATGCAGGCCCGGCCGAGGCGACCCCGGCTGAGGCAGTGATAACCATCATTTTGTTGATTATTTTCGGCTCTAAAATCCATGTTTGATCCACATTTTATATGCTTAAGTTTGCAATTGTATTAGGTTTCATGTATTCCCTTCATTTTGGCTTTTAATTCTAATGTTTGTATATTTGGGATATTTTTGGCACTAAATTTGAATATCATTTTGTAGGCTTCAATTGATCATGGACCTAGATCAAATCGGGTCAGACTTGAGTCAGCATTGGATCCAGATCAAAGGGATCAAGTATCGGATTATTAGGAGCCGTCCATTTCAGAGAATGGCTAGATCTGAGCCATCGGTCAACTTCTGATCAATCCAAGTTCAAGAGAGAATCAATCATGACCATAGATCAAGATCTGAAAATTTCAGCCAAATCAGAAGTGATCTGACCGTTGGATCAAGCTCAAGATGTTCTAGACCATCCATTCAAGAAAAGGGAAGATCTGGACCATCCGCCACTGATCTGGCTAATCCAAGCTGTGGACAGGTAGATCAGGACCATTGATTGAGATCTGTGGAGTTTAGTTCAGATCTGAAGAGATTTGACCATTGGATGAAGCCAAATTAATCTCAGCCGTCTGTAGCTTCCATCATCATATGGCTTGGCTGATTGAACCTAACTGCTGGCCTGGCTGAGCTCTGGGCTGAGTTGGGTTAACTGAGGCTGCACCAACTGCTGAACCTAATTGTTGGACTGAACCAAAGGCTGAGCCTGGTTAAGTGAGCTGAGGCTGATCAAAATCATTTGCTGATTGAACCCGAGCTAGACTGAACTCATCTGGACCGAACCAATTGGACACACACAAAAATGGGATCGCGTAGAGAGCTAGGGCATCGATCGGCCACACACCATCACATGCAGGCGACTCCACCTTCCTCTTCATCCACCACCATCTCCGGCCATTGCACGAAGCTAGGGTTAGGGGGTTCCGAATCTTAGCTGGCCGGAGCTCCATCTCTTCTCTTTCGGGGTTCGGAGAGAAGCCAGCCATCTTCCTTCACCGCACGCTACCGGACGAGCTAGGGCTCTGGGGTTCCGAACCCTAGTTGACTCCACCGCCGGCGATCCAATTATTCAGCAGCTTATTTCTTCCAGCAGATTTTCTTCAGTAGTTATCTTCACAGCAATTTCCTTTTGCAGCAGTTTATTTCCTTCGCAGATTGTCTTCACAGCAATTATCTTCACCGCAATTTTATTACAGCAGTAGTTTCTTCATAGTTTACTTCCTTCACAGTTGCAATTCCAGCTTCATCAGATTCGATCCGGCAATTCTTCAATTCCAGAATTTAGTTCATTTTCCAGCCAGCAATTTCATCTCCACTTCTTCTCAGTTCTTCCTTGTTCCAATATCGGCAGCAGTTCTTTCTTCTCAGCAGTTCTTTCTTCCCAGCAGATTTCATTCACATCTTCTTCTTTTCGGCAGTATTTCTTCTCCACTTCAAAGCAGCAATCAATCCTTCATTCAGCCTTCATCCGATCCAGTAGCTAGCAGTTCTTCTTCACATAATTTCTTCACAGCTCCTTCAACTGATCGGAGATCAGCCACCTGAAGCTTGCAAAAGCAGCTCTTTCCATCACAGATTCGGCAGCCACAATTGCATAGCAATTTTATAACTGCAATTCAGTAGTTTTCACAAGCTTCCTCTTCACAGGGCAGGATTGGGAGCATTCGGCAGCCACCTTTCACAGCAATTCTTATAGAGCAATTCAGTGCCTTGGGTCAATTTGTGTGTTCCAACTTGATTTGGTTATTGATTGTTTGATAGTTGATAATGTTTGAGTGTTATGTGTGTTTTTGAGTGAATGTTTGTAGTTGATGGAACTTCCCTATTTCAAATTGCACGCACTCATGTCATTTTGAATACTGCTCATACGTTGTTCGACTAAATGCTTCTATAGTTAGGTTTAATTTTATGTCTCTCGTTTTGCTTAATTCTATGTCTCTTATTTTGCTTAATTTCTGCTTGTCTTGTCTCTTTTAATTGCTTTATGTTCTTGTACTTCATTTACATGCAATTAAGTTAGGTTAGATTAGATTTCTTCAATGCTGTAAGTTTTGTTCCATGTTTAGTTTTGCCAATGCTTAATTTCAAGTTGTCTTTTCTTTTCTGCAATTGTAGTCAGGTTAATTTAGATTTTATTACCTGCCTTGTCTTTTCTTAATTAGAATTAGATTTCATACCTGCTTTGCTGTTTCTTTTCATAGTATTAGCGTTCAAATCCAAAACCCAATTTCATATTCAAAACCCAAAAGCAATAAGATACGATCATGAGAATTATCATGTACCAACTATATTCGTTGGGAGATGACTCGAGTTACTCGATGCTACATTAGTGTAGAGGAGATTGATAATTAAATTGTATTTGAAACCGTGACACGACTGAAACGGTTATCAAATTTGGTGTCATTGCCGGGGAATGTAGTGGTGCTTGATATTCTTTGATTCTATTTTCTTGTGCTTTATCTTTTGTATACAGTTGCTGCCATATTTCTTATTTGTTTTGTGACAGGGCTGCAAGATCACAATGTTTTCAAATGCACAACCAGAGCTCAAAGGTCTACTGGTGGAGTTAAAAAATTTGACTAAGCACTTGAAACCCCAACACAGACCCAACAATGATTCATCTACTTACCAGCAGTCATGTCAACATTTTCAGCATCCCTATTCAGACTTTCAGCCTTTCCAGCAATTTCAGCAGACAAATCAAGATTTCCAACAGCCCTATTCGAATTTCCAACAAACAAATCAGTTTTTTCAGCCACAAGTTCAACAATTTCAGCAAGATTTTTAGCCAAGTCTACTAAATTTCCAGCAAACTCAGAATGGGCAGCCACAATTCCAGAGTTTTGAACAACCAATTCAACAATTTCAGCCCCAATTTCAGCAACCCTATCAACAAGATCAATCACCTTTTCATGGAATTCAGCAAGGGTACCAAGATAATTTGTATTACCAGCAACCATATCAATTTCCACAGCAATTTCAGCCTTACAACCAGAATTTTCCATCACACGATCAGAATTTCCAGCCTCCACTTCAGAGTTTTCAATTCCAGGATTAGAGTTCTCAGAACCATAATTTTTAGGAATTCCAACCAAGTTCCCAGGCTACTATTCAGCAATTTACACCGCAATTTCAACCTTATAATCAGCCCCAACAACTTGATTTTCAGAATTCACCGCTTAACCATGAATTTGAGCAACCTTATGCTACTTTTCAAGACCAACAAGAGCTTGAGGCTCAACAACAAAGGCTTGGGGAAATTGTGCAACAAAGGCTTCAAAACATTGGAAGGCAAATGGAACAATTAGTTAATCAAATGAATCAAATTCGAGCCCAAAGATCAGGACAATCAGATGAATCTACAGGTGTAGGGGATTGCACTGAGCCCCAGGGACCACCATCATTGGTTGATGTATCAGGAGATCCAGAGGATAGGATTGAGAGTGTAGGGGATTGCACTGAGCCCCAAGAATCACCCATTCCTACTGGTTTAGAGGCATTGGAGGAGATTGATTGTAGAGCTTGTGATAGTTTTGAATTCAATTCTGAAACTTTACAGGATCATTCTTTACTTTTATTTTGTGGTGATGTAGTTGTTGATGATCCTAACTTTTCTAATATGGTTGTTGCAGATATGGTTGATGAAGCATGCATTGGAGATGATCCTATTGGTGTAGGGGATTGCACTGAGCCCCAGGGACCACCAACATTGGCTGATACATTAGAAGATTCAGAAGATCAGCATAGAAGTGTAGAGACTTGCATGGTGGAAGTAAGAACCCAAGAATCAACTGCTTCGGTTGAGTGTCCACCAGAACTTGAGCCTGAGATGGAACCTGTACTTGACCAGGAGGAAGCTAAGGATACATCTATTCTTGTAGAACCTCCAGGTATTCGTCAGCATGATCAGGTAAATATTCCTCTTACGTCTTTGGAAAAATCACTGGAGGCACCTCAAATTGATTTTATTGTTTGTGATACACTTTTGGATGCATCTTATATAGAGATGGAGTATGAGAAATTCATTGAGGTACCTAATATTGAATTTGTTGAATGTGAAGCCTGTTGTGATACATATCATATAATTGCTGATTGTAAAAAATTTTTAGAGGTGTCTGAAATTGATGTTGTTTGCTTTGATAAATCTCTTGATACATCTTTAGTGGAAAATTTTTAGAAGTGCCCCAAATTGATGTTGTTTGTTATGATGAATGTCTTGATACATCTTTTGTGAGAAATAATTATGAAGATTCCATAGAGGCACCCAAGCTTGATTTTATTCATTGCGATGATATTCTTGATATATATTATGCTGAAACTGATTGTGAAAAATTTTTAGAAGGGCCTGAAATGGATGTTATTTATTGTGATGAATCACTTGCTATATCTTATGCTGAAGTTGATTGTGAAAGACTGATAGAGGTACTCAAAATGGATTTCATTGTTTGTGATGAGTTTCTTGATGCATCTTTTGTAGAAAATAATTGTGATAAATTTATTGAGGTACCGAAAATTGATTTCATAGGACGTGACGTATATCTTGAGTCATTTTATGTAGAGGTTGTTCACATTTCACTCTGTTCTTACCCTGCATGCGTGCGGGAGGTATTTTCTATACATGGTTTTGCAGGATCCCGTAGGCTTCTAGAATGGGTACTGAAACTTAATAGCCTACAACCTCCCGGAAGGACTTCTAAAGGACATGCAGTGGGAGGGGTCGAGTTCACTTTGATTTTCAATTATCTACCCCACGAATGGATTCTGAACCTTAATCGTCTCCGACCACCGGAAGATGCTTGTGCTAAATTGTCAAGGGAGAAATCCATGCACTACGAGATTGACTACATTAGGATAATTCTCCCAAGATGGATGCTACGTGCTCTTTACCCTATTTGAAGGGGAGTTACTTTCTTTTTACCCTCAAATTTCATTGTGAATATTATTTTCATGTTTTCAAGTAGTGATCTTTCTTTTCAAATTAGTTCTTGCTAATAAATGCTAGAATAGAGTAGAATGCATAAGAGCCATTGTAGATACCATGTTAGTGGCATTTTATTTCTTGCGTGACTAGGAATAAATGTATCCATCTAGATTTTCTTATATCGTTTTAGAGCCCTTTGAAAGTAAATTAAATTTGGTTGTCAAAACTTAGGATTTAAGCCATTGGATGAAAATTCTTGGTTGCTTGAGTACTTCTTAGTATTGGATTCTGAATTGATGAGTTGAGATGAATTCTATTTATCTAGTGAGGGATTGACCAAATTTTTGTGATACACACATGTGATTGTACTCTAGAACTGACTTAGGTTCTTTCAAAGCTATATTTCTATGATTGGACCACATTTATAGAGGTAAATCACTTTGTTTCTTTTCTTATATCATTTTTGCAATTTCCTTGTTGATACACTCTTATTTCATATTTCCTTTCCCTATTTTTCATGTTCATCGTAATATTTTGCATGGACTAGGATACCTTAATGTTTCTTAGTGTTATTTTGCCCGAGACGGACAAAAGGTTAAGTGTGGGGGAGGATGCAAGCATACTATCATTAGAAGCAAGAATGTGCCAAGTGAAAAAAAATTGTGTGAGCTGTTAAAAAAAAACTAGAAAATAATTGGCACACTGAATTTTCGCAGTTCTTCAATTTCTACTCCACCACAACCATGATACATGCAAGATAACTCAAAAGAAATGGGCAAAGTGCATTGAGATACATTTTTGAGTGTTCAAGTCTTCCACTTTCCTTAATTTTTCCACACTTTCTTATTGTGCTATATTTCTTCTACATGTGTCCTTATCATATTATTTTCTTTGCTTTGCCATATCTTTTTGTCATATCATGTTCTTTATTTTCTTTATTGTGATTCATAAGTATCAAGTCTCTCAATTTGCTATCGCATCTCTATCATTGCATATATCTTCTTTAACTTGTTTGAATAAGCTTTTGTAGATGTAGATCCAAATCATGAATAATGGTGGAGAGTAGATAATAAGCAAGTCTATGGTAGTGCAAGAACCATGGTTGTGTTGGAGAGAGCTCCACTTTTCATCAAAAATGTAGAACTTAGGAAGAGAGCCACTTTACAACTTCCCTTGCAAGGATTTTGTAAAATTCATCTCAATGAGTCATGATGGATGAAGTATGCTAAGTTGTTGATTTAAGGACAAGTCTCTAGTTCATTGAGCTTAGATTTTTGAGAATTGACAACCTTATGTAATTTTCTTTCAATTGCTTCTGACTATGATTGAGAATAATCTAGGGGGATACATCCTAGGTTTACTAGTTGACTTGTGCGAGACGCCCAAGAATAAGTGTGGGGGAGTTTGATAACCATCATTTTGTTGATTATTTTTGGCTCTAAAATCCATGTTTGATCCACATTTTATATGTTTAAGTTTGCAATTGTATTAGGTTTCATGTATTCCGTTCATTTTGGCTTTTAATTCTAATCTTTGATATTTGGGATATTTTTGGCACTAAATTTGAATATCATTTTGTAGGCTTCAATTGATCATGGGCCTAGATCAAATCGGGTCAGACTTGAGTCAGCATTGGATCCAGATCAAAGGGATCAAGTATCGGATTATTAGGAGTCGTCCATTTCAACGAACGGCTAGATCTGAGCCATCGGTCAACTTCTGGTCAATCCGAGTTCAAGATAGAATCAATCATGACCATAGATCAAGATCTAAAAATTTCAGCCAAATCAGAAGTGATCTGACCATTGGGTCAAGCTCAAGATGTTCTAGACCATCCATTCAAGAAAAGGGAAGATCTGGACCATCCACCACTGATCTGGCTAATCCGAGCTGTGAACAGGTAGATTAGGACCATTGATTGAGATCTGTGGAGTTTGGTTCAGATCTGAAGAGATTTGACCGTTGGATGAAGCCAAATTAATCTCAGCCGTCTGTAGCTTCCATCATCATATGGCTTGGTTGATTGAACCTAACTGCTGGCCTGGCTGAGCTCTGGGCTGAGTTGGGTTAATTGAGGCTGCACCAACTGTTGAACCTAATTGTTGGACTGAACCAAAGGCTGAGCCTGGTTAAGTGAGCTAAGGCTAATCGAATTCATTTGCTGATTGAACCCGAGCTAGACTGAACTCATCTGGACCGAACCAATTGGACACACACAAAAATGGGATCGCGCAGAGAGCTAGGGCATCGATCGGCCACACACCATCACACGCAGGCGACTCCACCTTCCTCTTCATCCACCACCATCTCCGGCCATTGCACAAAGCTAGGGTTAGGGGGTTCCGAATCTTAGCCGGCCGAAGCTCCATCTCTTCTCTTTCGGGGTTCGGAGAGAAGAGAGGAAGGGTTCTCTTTCGGGGTTCGGAGAGAAGCCAGCCATCTTCCTTCATCGCACGCTACCGGACGAGCTAGGGCTCTGGGGTTCCGAACCCTAGTCGACTCCACCGCCGGCAATCCAATTATTCAGCAGCTTATTTCTTCCAGCAGATTTTCTTCAGCAATTATCTTCACAGCAATTTCCTTTTGCAGTAGTTTATTTCCTTCGCAGATTGTCTTCACAGCAATTATCTTCACCGCAATTTCATTACAGCAGTAGTTTCTTCATAGTTTACTTCCTTCACAGTTGCAATTCCAGCTTCATCAGATTAGATCCGGCAGTTCTTCAATTCCAGAATTTAGTACATTTTCCAGCCAGCAATTTCATCTCCACTTCTTCTCACTTCTTCCTTGTTCCAATACCGGCAGCAGTTCTTTCTTCTCAGCAGTTCTTTCTTCCCAGCAGATTTCATTCACAGCTTCTTCTTTTCGGCAGTACTTCTTCTCCACTTCAAAGCAGCAATCAATCCTTTATTCAGCCTTCATCCGATCCAGTAGCTAGCAGTTCTTCTTCACATAATTTCTTCACAACTCCTTCAACTGATCGGAGATCAGCCACCCGAAGCATGCAAAAGCAGCTCTTTCCATCACAGATTCGGCAGCCGCAATTGCATAGCAATTTTGTCATTGCAATTCAGTAGTTTTCATAGGCTTCCTCTTCACAGGGCAGGATTGGGAGCATTCGGCAGCCACCTTTCACAGCAATTCTTATAGAGCAATTCAGTGCCTTAGGTCAATTTGTGTGTTCCAACTTGATTTGGTTATTGATTGTTTGATAGTTGATAATGTTTGAGTGTTATGTGTGTTTTTGAGTGAATGTTTGTAGTTGATGGAACTTCCCTATTTCAAATTGCACACACTCATGTCATTTTGAATACTGCTCATACGTTGTTCGACTAAATGCTTCTATAGTTAGGTTTAATTTTATGTCTCTCGTTTTGCTTAATTCTATGTCTCTTATTTTGCTTAATTTCTGCTTGTCTTGTCTCTTTTAATTGCTTTATGTTCTTGTACTTCATTTACATGCAATTAAGTTAGGTTAGATTAGATTTCTTCAATGCTGTAAGTTTTGTTCCATGTTTAGTTTTGCCAATGCTTAATTTCAAGTTGTCTTTTCTTTTCTGCAATTGTAGTCAGGTTAATTTAGATTTCATTACCTGCCTTGTCTTTTCTTAATTAGAATTAGATTTCATACCTGCTTTGCTGTTTCTTTTCGTAGTATTAGCGTTCAAATCCAAAACTCAATTTCATATTCAAATCCCAAAAGCAATATGATACGATCATGAGAATTATCATGTACCAACTACATTCGTTGGGAGACGACTCGAGTTACTCGATGCTACATTAGTGTAGAGGAGTTCGATAATTAAATTGTATTTTGAAACCGTTACACGACTGAAACGGTTATCAGGCAGCCCTGGCCGCCAGTGGCCCTGGCTGCCTCAGCCTTAGGCCCAGCCGACCCCGCGACCAGAGGCCCTGGCCAAGCCTGCCAGGCAACCGGCGGTTCCGACCGAGCTGCGAAGGCCGCGAGCGCGCGCTCGAGCGTTGACGAGCGACGCTGTGTGTCACCTCTCACCGTTACGTCATCGACGATTAAAGAGAAAAAAAAAAGAAGAGAAAGTGATTTTACCGATGAGGAGGTCGCGTCGCAGCCAAGAGAGAAATAGATCCAGAGAGAAAATCGCGTGGGAGGAGAAAGTTATGTTTGGTGCCCTAATATCGAGAATCCCGACGGAAACCCGATTCCATCGGGAATTCCCGACGGAAACCCAATTCCGTCGGAATGTACCGACGGAATCCCGATTCCGTCGGAGAATCCCGACGGAATAGGGTTCCCGTCGGGAATTAACCCACGTGGGCTCTAAACGGGGAATCCCGACGGAATCCCGATTCCGGTCTCCCGATTCCGTCAGAGTCTCGCAACAGAATGGGGTTTCCGTCAGGAAATAACCCACATGGGCTCAGACCGGCGAATCCTGACGGAATTCCTGTTCCATCGGAATTTACCGATGGAATCCTGATTCCGTCGGGAAATTCCGACGGAACAGTAATCCGTCGGAGATTTGGTTAATTCCCGACGCCATTTTTTAGGCGCGAAGCCAAATTTTCCGACGGAAATATTTTTCCGTCAGTAATTACCAACGGAATAATTTTCTGTCGGTAATTCCAGTCCATACCGATGGTCAAAGGGCGGCACAACCAAGTTTATCGACGGAATTTTGAATCCGTCGGTAGATACCAATGGAATAGTCATTCTGTCGGAAATGTACCGACGGAATTAAAATTCCGTCGGTAATTTGTCAGTAATGGAGATTTCTTGTAGTGCATGCTATGAATATTTAATTTCAACAACACACATTATATATTAATTATCAAAAATATATTTGATAGTATATATATATATATTAATTAATTGAGTGAGTTTAAAAATTATTATCGACTGCGCGCTCTAATCGTGCATTGTTGATGATGCGCTATAGAAAATCATATTTATTATAGTGCTGGTGTGTATATATTTCTAAGAGATGACTAAAAAGAGATGATGCGTCTTTCATGGGATGTCGATCAGATAATAAATTAGATTTTTAAAGAAGAAATTCTTTTTCTGATTTTAACTGACTATGTCAACATAAATAGACACATTTTACAAAGTGTAGATAGAAATGAAAGTAATATTTTGGATAAAATATAAGTATAATAGAGTGAACAACTTATTTTGATATAAGAGAGTAAAAAGTTTGTAGTTTAATATTTTAATTGGCATCAATTTTATGGTACTTGTTATAAATTATTTTCAATTAATGTTATGTTTATGACTGATAATTTCTAATTTATATTTTGGTTGTCATTCCTTTTGTAGAGCTTGTAAATTATTTTCAATTAATGTTATGATGGTGTTGGTGCAATCGACCAAGTGTGATCGAGTGGATTATGAGTTTTGATGTGTGTGTCAATATGATTAAGTTAGGTTGACATGTTGGTTTAATATGTGTGGTTGAGTCATGCAGGACTTGATGAATCACGCATGGAGTACACATCCGAGGGACGAGAGCTGGAGGAAGAGGACTTCAAGGGCAAGCCGGGGAAGTAGACTTCAAGGGCATACGCGAAGGATGGCATGGAAGCAAGCCGTGAGCTTGTGTGCGCATCCGAGGGACGAAAGCCAAAGGAAGAGGACTTCAAGGGGCAAGCCAAGGGAGTGGACTTCGAGGCATACGCGAAGGATGGACTTCGGAGTGAGTTTGAGTGAAAATGTAAGTGGGAGTAGACTGCAAGGAGAGACAGTCGACTGCTAGCGCAGAACTAAAACTCACAGAAAGATCAGTCGACTGGTCCAAGCACCAATCGACTGATCTGTTCAAAAATATAGCCGTTGGCTATCCATTGGCTCGACATCAGTCGACTGCCCCTTGGGGCAGTCGATTGGTGTCGGGGTTTGGGTTGTTTAAAGAACAGCTCTCTCCCCTATTTAAGGGAGGCTTTGGAGCAGAATAGGATGACGATTCTTAAATGTAAGATCCTATTCTAAGTGCTCAAAGTCTCCATTGCTTACTCTCTTCCTCATGCTCTAAATTCTATCTTGTAAGAGAGGAAGAGAACATCTTGTGAAGGTTTCTCCACCTTCAAGGAGAAGATCATAGTGAAGCTGTTTGCGTGGTGTGAATTCTTGGATTAGTCACCTCTCGGAGATGGATACCAAGTAAATCAGGGAGTTAGCATTGTTTCTTTTATCTTTTGATTTTGTTCTTGTGCTTTAGCTAACATTCTTGTAGACAAAATCGAAAAGTAGCTATTCACCCCCCTCTAGCTAAACGCCAAGGTCCCAACAAGTGGTATCAGAGCCCGGTTCGTTTCGGAAGAACTCACCAGTCAACCGATACATCAAGATGGCGTTCCAAGAGGGATATAGCACCGCACGACCACCATTCTTCGATGACAACAACTTTGCATATTGGAAAGGTAGAATGGAATACTATCAATAAATGATATTGAGAATTGGTTTAGTGTTGTAGATGGCTTTGAGATGCCAAGGGATGAGAGGGGAGAACCTCTTCCTATCAAGAATTGGTCAAAAGAAGTTATGAAGAAGGCGCAAGTAAATGCAAAGGCCACAACAACTCTACAATGTGGTCTTTCAAAGGAGCAATTGAACAAAGTAGGACCATTCAAGACCGCAAAAGAGCTTTGGGAGAAGCTCATTGAGCTAAATGAGGGATCAAATGAATCAAGAAGAGCCAAGAAGGATCTTTTGGTGGCGCAACTTCAATCCCTCACCATGAAGACAAACGAAACCGTGAGTCAATTACACGGTAGAGTTAAAGAAATCATCAATGAACTCCATGTAATAGGTGAGAAAATGGAGAATAGGGATCTAGTAAGGTATGTGCTTCAATCTTTCCCTAGAACCACTCTATGGGCCTCAATGGTTGATGCTTATAAAGATTCTAGGGATCTTTCTTTGGTTAAGCTTGATGATTTATTTTGTGAATTTGAACTTCATGAGCAAGCTAATGTGTCTACTAAAGAAAAGGGTATAACTCTTGTTGTTGAAAAAGAAAGGAAAAAGAAGAAGGACAAGAAGAAGGTTTCTTACTCATCATCCGATTCGGAAGAATCAAGCTCCTCAATGGATAGTGATCAAGAGGCGTATATGGTAAGGAAGATGAGGAAAGCATTTAAAAGTTTTTCTTCTAACAAATTTCGTGATAGAAAAATTCAAAAAGTAAGAATAGGACAAGAAAGGTCATATGCTATAATTGCCATGAAGAAGGACACATGAGGGATGAGTGTCCACTCTTGAAGAAGAAGGAAGAAAAGAAGGAGGAAAAGAAGAAGGATGAAAAGAAGAAAACAAAAGAAAAAGGCAAGAAGACTCAAAATCTAAAGGCGACATGGGATGATCCTTCATCATCGGAAGAAGAAGAGCACCATGTGTCCCATTTTGCTCTAATGGGAATTGACAACATAGCATGCACATCATCCGAAGATGAGAAGAGCTCAAGTGAAGATGAAGAGGGAAGCTCAAGTGAAGGTGGAGGTCAATCTTCGGATTCGGACGTCTCGGTAAGTGAGGTATACAAACTACCCCCTACTACACTTGTGAAGATTATTTCTAGCACTAATGATGATTTGGTTAATGCTAAAAAGAAAATTAAGTGTTTGAAAAATGAGATTTGCATGTTAAAAGAAAATTAGAATCTATGATAATAATGGACAATATGCATGATTCTTCTTCTAGTTTAAATGAGTCATCATTAGAAGAAGAAAATAAGAAATTAAGGAAAATGGTAAAGAGTCTCACCAAAGCCCTTAGCAAATTTCAAATTGACTCAAGGAACCTTGATATGATTTTTAGTAGTCAAAGAGTCATTTACAACAAGGTCAGAGTGGGATATAGACCTAAGACCAAAGAAGTTGTTTTTATTTCTCTTATGGGAAGAAAGGGTGCATCTAGAAAGCAAACCATTAAAGGAAATGTAAAGCAAGCATGAGTTCCTAAGTATTTGAATGATGTTTGTGGATCAAGTGTATTGGTACCAAAAAATTATGTTTTTCATGTTGTTTAAGAAGAAGAAAAGAAGGATTCAAACATGTGGATTGTGGATAGCGGTTGCTCAAGACACATGATAGGTGATGTGAGCAAGTTCTCCATAATTAGCTACATAAATGAAGGAACAGTGTCTTTTGAAAATAGTGGGAAGCTCAAGATTATAGGTAGAGGCACAATTGAGGTATCACCTACAATTATCATTCATAAAGTGCTTCTAATTAAGGACATGGAATTCAATTTGCTTAGTGTTAGTCAATTATGTGATGCCGGATATAAGGTTGAATTTCATGCAAATAAATGTTTGGTTAAACATAATGGCTCAAAAATGCTATGTTGGAAGGGTATAGGAAAACAAATATTTATTATATTGATCTCTCCTATGCTTCTAACATTTCTACTAAGTGTCTCCTATCAAAAGAAGAAGAAGGATGACTATGACATAGAAGACTCGGACATATCAACATGAAGAACATAGCAAGAGTGGCCAAGATGGAGTTGGTGAAAGGACTCCCGAAGATCAAATATGCCAAAGATAAGATGTGTGATGCATGTCAAGAGGGTAAGCAATCCAAGTCATCACACAAAGGTAAAACTCTAACTAGTACTTCTCTACCATTGGAATTGTTGCATTTAGATTTATTTGATTGTCATAGTACTCCTTCATTAGTAGGAAATAAATATTGCTTAATAATTATCGATGATTTTTCTAGATACACTTGGGTCTATTTCATGAGACATAAGGATAAAACTCTAGAAATATTCATAGGATTTAGCAAAAGGGTTGAAAATGAGAAACATCTCAAAATCAACTGAATTAGGAGTGATCATGGTGGATAGTTTGAAAATTCAAACTTCACTAGCTTTTGTCTAGAAAATGGGTACAAACATGAATTTTCATATCCAAGAACACCACAACAAAATGGGGTTGTAGACAGAAAGAATTGAGCTTTGCAAGAAGCGGCTAGGACTATGCTTAATGCTTATTCTTTACCTAGTTATTTTTGGGTGGAAGCGGTAAATACCGCTTGTTACATCCAAAACCGAGTTTTAATTCATAGATTTTTGGGAAAAACACCTTTTGAATTGTGGAATAGGAAAGTTCCTCAAATTTACTATTTTAGAGTGTTTGGTTACAAGGTCTATATTTTAAATACTAAGGATGACTTAAGGAAATTTGAGTCTAAGGCGGATGAAGGGATTCTAATTGGGTACTCATCTACTAGTAGAGGGTATAGAGTATATAACAAGAGGACTAAATTGATTGAGGAATCATCGAATGTGGATTTTGATGAGTCTACTAGCACTTACCCTAGGAAATCCTCCATTGACAAGGATATAGGAGTAAATCAAAACCTTACACAAGCGATCCAAGACTTACATTTAGGGGGTACTGATCAAGGGGGAGGAAGAAATGCATCAGATGATGAAAAAGTCAATAATGATCATGAAGTAGATGAGCTCACAATCTCTAGGACCTTAAGACACCATTAAGATCATCCTATCAACCAAGTAGTTGGAGATGTTGAACAAGGAGTAAGGACTATATCTTATTTTAGATAATATGCTAGTCAAATTGCTTTAATATCACACCTTGAGCCAAAGTCAATTGATGAAGCCTTAGTTGATGCGGATTGGATTCTAGCAATGCAAGAAGAGTTAAACCAATTTGAAAGAAGTGAAGTATGAGAATTAGTTCCAAGGCCCAATGATAGTACAATTGTCACCATAAGATGGGTCTTTATGCACAAATTGGATGATCAAGGGAGAATCACTAGGAACAAGGCAAGGTTGGTAGCTAGGAGTTTCAATCAAGTTGAGAGACTTGACTATGATGAAACTTATGCTCCCGTAGCTCGATTAGAGTCAATTCGGATTTTATTAGGATATGTCGCTCACATGGGTTTTAAACTTCATCAAATGGATGTGAAATCGGCATTTCTTAATGGGCTTATTAAGGAGGAAGTGTATGTAGAACAACCACCTGGTTTTGAAAATATAGACTACCATAATCATGTTTATAAATTGAGGAAAACCTTATATGGGTTGAAACAAGCTCCCCGAGCTTGGTATGAATGACTCTCATCTTTCTTAGTTTCCAAGGGTTTTAGAAGGGGAATAATTGATCCAACTCTATTTCTAAAGTCTAAGGATAAGGATATTTTTGTGGCCCAAGTTTATGTTGATGACATCATTTTTGGGTCAATAAATAATGAGTTTCTTTATGAATTTATCAAGCACATGGAAAATGAGTTTGAAATGAGTCTTGTTGGGGAGTTGACTTTCTTTTTAGGATTGAAAGTCAAGCAAACAAATGAAGGAACTAATGTCTATCAAACAATGTATGCTAGGGAAATTATCAAGAAATTTGGATTGAAAAATGCTAAAGTAGCATCTACTCCCATTGGAACAAATATCAAGATGGATAGTAATCATGAGGGGAAGGTAGTTGATCCAAGACAATATACGAGCATGATTGATAGTTTGTTGTATCTCTTTGCTAGTAGACCGGATATACTATTTACGGTAGGCATGTGTGGAAGATATCAATCTTGTGCCAAAGAGTCTCACTTAGTAGTGGTAAAAAAGATTTTAAGGTATATTAAGAGCACTCTTAATGTCGGTCTTTGGTAACCTAGAACTCCAAACATTGATTTATTTGGGTACACCGACTCCGATTATGCAGGTTGCAAATTGGATAGAAAGAGTACTAGTGGTGGGTGTCAATTTCTTGGATTATCCCTAGTTAGTTGGAGTAGTAGAAAACAACCATATGTTGCCTTATCAACAATCGAGGCCGAATATGTGGTAATGGGTGGTTGTGTAGCTTAATTACTTTGGATTATGCATACCTTAGAGGATTATGAACTTCATTACTCCAAGGTTAAAGTCTTATGTGATAATGTGAGCACTATTAATTTGACCAAAAATCCGGTGTATCACTCTAGGACAAAACACATTGAAGTGAAGCATCACTTCATTAGGGATTATGTGGCAAGGGGTAACATTGAATTACATTATATTGAATTAAAGTCCAACCTTGCTGACATATTTACCAAGCCTCTACCCGAAGCGAAGTTCACATCTCTAAGAAGAGGACTGGTATGCGTTTTGTAGAAGTGTAAATTTGGCCTTGGGATAATGCAATAATAAGGTAGTGCATGAGATGTTAGGATTATACAAATAACTCACTTCTACTTATGACATATTGTTGGGTTATTGGATGTATCACATTATTGAAAATAGACCAACTATGAGGAAAGTAAATGTTTAATTAATGGACATCTTGCCCATAGATCATAGTTAAACATTTCAAATAATTTGAAAACATTTCTTTGACATAAGTTTGTGAAACACATAATTTCAAAACTAGGATGAGAGTTTGGTATAAAGTTGGATGTTTTCAAAAAATTTGAGTTTTGGTAAAAAAAAAGTCAAACATGTTTAGATTTTTCACAGAAATATATTTTTCTTTGTTAAAATACATCATAGGAAACATGTTTACAAAATTTTATATTTTTTTTTGAATTTTATGGAATTTGTTATGGATTTCTAAATTTCGGCTCAGAAGATGAAGTTTCAGACTGAAATGTATCAGTCGACTGCTCCTTGGGGGCAGTCGACTGAACTTTCTGTGGGTTTACAGTTCGAAGGCACCAGTCAACTGGTAACTGACGCAGTCGACTAGTGCTTATAGTTTCCGATTTCAGGGGTTTTTAGAATTAAAAACTTGTCGCAAATTGATATCATGGTTAATATTGCTTAGAGCAATCCTTTTGATGGTGTCAAAGGGGGAGAATTGAGGGGTTTAAGTTAGATTTTAACTTAATAACTTGTGGTTATGCAAAATTAAAAATTATGTGTGAAGGCATAGGTTAAGGGGGAGGATGCATGTTTATGCTTCTTAATTTACTAAGCCTTTAATTTTCAATTGTTATTATTATACCTAACTTAAACATATTTACATATATCAAAAAGGGGGAGATTGTTGGTGCAATTGACCCAATATGATCGAGTGGATCATGGGTTTTGATATGTGTGTCAATATGATTAAGTTAGGTTGACATGTTGGTTTAATATGTGTGGTTGAGTCATGCAAGACTTGGTAAATCATGTATGGAGTACGCATCCGAGGGACGAGAGTCGGAGGAAGAGGACTTCAAGGGCAAGCCGGGGAAGTATAAGTCAATATTAGTATGTGCATATTGTCTGATACTTAACATTGAAGATAACATGGTGTGTGGTGTCACACAGAAGATCATGTTATCAGTCCCTTATAAAGTATAAGTAGAGGCTCACAACCGAGATGGATTTGGACAAACCATTGGGATGGTTGTAGTGTAATTTGGTATTGGTTTATCTTGACCATAGAATTACACTAGTACACTTTGTGTGTACTGAGCAGGACCGACACAGAGGTGATTCAATTTATACTGACTTTATAATTGAATCAGACCTCAGTTATTATGGAGTATATGCTCTTAATCTCGATATAATAGCGGGCACATATACTTAATAGTTATTTCATTGATTTACAAATGAGCGAGACTTATTCTGTTAAATCGATAGGCCCGATAAGTTGAGAAATAATATTATTTACACGGTGTATCGTTGATTATAGACGGAAATCATGTCCTGGTGAGTCGGATTAATGATGCCCCCTTGATGAGCTCATAAAGTTCATCATGTTAAATCCTGCAGGTGGACTTGGTCCGACAAGATGATAAGGATAAGTGGTACTAATTAAGGAGTTAGATGTTGATTAATTAAATTATCAATAATTTAAATTAATCAACAGGCATTCGATATCTTAAACACAGGGAGATACTTGTACTCATAATAGGTGGAGCTCATATTTAAATATGAGGGTTGGTGAGGTAGTTCAATGAGGATCCTTTAGTAGAATGGATCTTCATTAATGGATCGGGCCTTGATCCATTAGATGGCCAAGACTCAACTCCTCCTCATAGTCTCTATTGTAGCCCTATAAATAACCCATGGAGTCATGAAACCAAGGCATCCAATTCATCTAACCCTATCTCTCCTCTCCTCCTGTCTCTCTCTCCCTTCTTTCTCCTAGGTCACACCGGTGATAGGGTGAAGGAAAACTTGGTTTTTCTTCTCCTTCTCATCTCCCCTTCCTTCTTTGGTTGTTGCCAACAATCACTAGACAAGGAGGAGTGTACTCCTCCTTTGTGGCGCGTGGGAACAAGGGAGAAGAAGGAAGACCGACGGGCGGCGAGAGCTCTTCCTTGTGGTGCTCGGCACCGCGGGCAAGGAAGAAGAGAGGAGATTGTCTTCCTTATGTGCTTGGTGTCGCGTGATAGGAAGAGGTAGAGGAGGTCGGTTAGGGTTGTTGTGAGGGAGAAGAGCTCATCTCTTCTTCTCCTTAACCTTCTTCTTCCTTGGAGTGGTCGGCGGTAACCCTTGCGGTAGGGTTTGGTTGGCGCAAGGTGAAGGGATTGACTTGGTGGGTTTGGCGACTTCGGTTCTTGATGGATCGTCGCCCACATGACGTCCAAGAGGGGAGGGTCATACAATAGAAGATCGCGAGGTATAAGGGAAGGTATAACTTCTCCTTTGGTTCCTTTGATTGCTTTTATTTCATGTGTTGATTATTAATTATCTTGTTGATTAATTATTTATTAATTAATTATGATAATTAAGTATCTTGGACCCCGATGATAAATACAAAAAATGGCGATCCACTCGTCGTATATTCCGTGACTAATTGGTTAGGCGAGTTACAAGAGTTGAACAATAAGTTTGGTCAAGTAGTAACTCGAATCAATTAGTACGACGATGAGACGGTCGTTTGGGAAATAGGTCTCCATTCGGTTTTAATCCATGGGCATGGAGAGGTTTCCCATGCGCGACCCGGCATCCCTTCGGTGAAAACCAACAATTGGTATCAGAGCCAAGGTTTCCGATTTTGTGTGTTTTGGATTTGGTTACTTTTTGCACTTTATCATGTACTTTATTTTGCCGGATAATAGTAGGATATGCATAGGCTAACTCTTTGGTTACATGCACGAGATTCCAACTATTTTGGCTAAAATAATGTGTTTATGTGATTAATTGTGCATGGTTGTAATATTTGAATCCTCGGGGTTGACGAGGCTAAATTTGTATTTGATTTTTGTAATTAAATACGACACTTATTTAGTCGCACTTTTTATTTACTTTCGTTCTAGATTTGATGTACACTCTTTTGTGGAGTATAGGATCGATGAATGTAAATAAATAGCATTTTATCTCGGCTCGAAGATCTCTTCAATGGTGGCTTGCGCATGGTGTAGGGAGGAGCAGACGAGGTGGCGACATGACTGGAGGCATATTGAAGACTAAAGCCATAATTGTTGGAAAAATTTATTTTTTCTTGTTTATTGATTTTAGTTTATGTGATTGTCGTGCTTGCATGAAAATTCCTCAAATATAAATAACTAAGTGGGAGAGGGACCCTACGGGTCCCATTGCCTCCATTACTAATTTAACAAGTGATGCGAACAAGCTTGCGTGTCGGCTCTGAGTATCTTCCTCCCCATCGGATGACTTTGTTCTGTGGATCACTAGGTCAGACATGATTATAGGAAATTATTTAGGAGCGTGTGATTTTTTCCATCGAACGACGCATAATTCGAGATAATTTTCTTAGTATCGTGTAATGGTAAACACTTAGATGCAAATAATAGTATCCTCCCCATCGGAGTTACTGCTATTATTTGTAGGGCCGAAGAGGAACCAACTATTAATTTTATTTGTCAAAAAGTTAGGTTGACAAGATAATAAAATTAATGGGTAAAATCTCCTCTTACAAATGTAGAATTCATATACGTCCACATTATCGTCGCATGCGAAATTCTCGGTGTTTTGAGGTGTTGGTTGATTTTAAAATTTATTATTTTGAGGAATCAATTATTTTTGAAATCTAAATTGTGTGATTATTATGATTCTCAGGATATTTTCAAAATGACTTTCAACCCACTTGTTTTTAAAGAAAACGAACTTACTGCCCCTAACTTTAATGATTGGGAATCAAATCTGGACATTATCTTGACTGTCGAGGAATCCAAATGTGTACTTTTCGAGTTCTGTCCTGAAAAGTCTAACAAGAATTATGATGAAGAGGAGAAAGAACGTTATAGGAAGTGGATAAAAGTAGACGAGATGCAGCATCATCAACATCAGGCTTCTTCCACTCCTTGTGATATAATGATCAATCTCAAAGAACTCTTCGGACATCAGAATCGGGCTGCTAGGAAAGAGGCCATGTGGAGCTTGATGATGACCACCATGATTGAGGGTATGCCCGTGAGGGAACATGTTCTCAAAATGATGGCTCGGCTAAATGAGATGGAAGTCCTTGGAGCAGAAATTGATGCGGAAACCCAGGTCAATATCATTCTCCAATCTCTACCACGGAGTTTTGAGCAGTTTCGCCTAAGCTACAATATGAACAAACATACATATTCGTTGACGGAATTTTTGACAGAACTCCAGACGGTAGAAGGGTTTTCTCCTCAGAGTGCACATGCTTTCATTGATCAAGAAGTTTCTACTTCTAAACCGAAAGGCAAGAAGAAGAAAAAACAAGTTGGGGCAAAGAAAGTGGCTGGATTACAGGGACCTCAGGATGGCGTGAAGAAGCCGAAAGACAAGTGCTTCACGTGCAAGCAGACTGGACATTGGAAGGTGGACTGTCCACATCGTTAGAAGAATAATTCAGGTATATATTTTTCTTTAGTAGTTGAAACATGTTTAGTGGTGTTATCTACCGGTACCTGGTATGTAGATACGAGAGCCACTGATCATGTCTGCAATTCATTACAGGGATTACAAGAAACCCGATGACTAGCTGATGGAGAGATTACCATCTACATGGGCAATGCTACGGAGGTGGCCGCTATTGCAGTGAGAGACGTTTATTTGTCTTTTGATAGAAATAAAGTTTTGGTTTTGAGAAATTGCCTTTATGTTTGTAGTTTTAGAAACAACCTTGTTTCGATTTCTAAAATAATAAAGGATAGGTATTCTATTTATTTTAATGACAAAGTTGTTGTAGAAAGGAATAGAGAGATTATCTATTCAGACAAATAGAAGTAAATAACACATCATCTAACCAAAATAAGAGGAAAGAACTTTCGAAAATGAATCAAACATATCATTGGCATCTAAGACTTGGTCATATTAACCTTAGTAGGATTCAAAAGTTGATAGCCAATAGGCCCTTGGTTTCATTGGTGGTGGAAGACTTCCCAACCTGTGAATCATGCTTGAAAGGTAAGATGACCAAGAGGCATTTCAAGGCCAAGGGGTATAGGGACAAAGATGTGTTGGAATTGGTTCATTTTGATTTGTGTGGTCCTATGTCTATCCAGGCTAGAGGTGGCTTTGAATACTTCGTCTCCTTTATAGACAATTATTCGAGGTATGGGTACATTTACTTGATGCGCCACAAGTCTGAATGCTTTGATAAGTTCAAAGAATTCAAGGCTGATGTGGAGAAACATCAAGGTAAAAGTATCAAGACACTACGATCAGATCGTGGTGATGAGTGTTGGTGCAAGATGCATCAGTGATGTCCTCCTCTAAGAGTTTCAATGTTTGACAATATGCTTAAGTCAGTGATACATTAAACAAGGGAAGGGTTAGTCAAGAAAGGTGTAACAAAGTGAAGAAAAGTCCTAGTTAACCTAGGCACTAAGTCCTGGTTCTAAGAATTGGGCACTAAGACCTAGTGAGTGAAGTTGGGCACTAAGACCTGGTGAGTGAAGCTGGGCACTAAGTCCTGGTGAGTGAAGCTGGGCACTAAGTCCTGGTTCATGGAATTGGGCACTAAGTCCTGGCCAAGGGCTGGGCAAAAGTCCTGATGAGTGAAGTTAGACACTAAGTCCTGGACCTAGGGTTTGGGCACGAAGTCTTGGTCTGAGGGATTGAGCAACTTATCTGAGCGATGACTAAGAACAGAAGTAGAGACAAGTCGAGGGTTGGACGTCTTGAGATCCGAGAGTATCGAAGGTTAACCAAAAGTAAACAAAAGTCCACCCGAATGGACTGGGTGGCAACTGTCTCTTGAAAGGAGTAGGTTGAAGGCGCGCTCCCAGGGGTGGAAACTTAGGCGTCGGTTCGACCTAGGGTTTCACAAAAATCTGAAGTCAGAACCAAGTCCTTAAGGCTAAGGTTGTATATGTGTTTGCTTTGTATTTATGTATCTTGCAGGTACCTAAAATGGAAGATAAAGCAGGCAAACAAACACACAACGCGACTGGAGACTAAGCTGCTAGGCACCCCCCATCAACTAGGGCGCCTCAATGAATGGAGGCAAACCAGGCTCTTCATTGAGGCGCCCCATATGTCACATGCACCCTGGTTGAAAGCTGTATCTGCTGCTGTATGTTCGAAGCGGAGATAAGCTTTGACCAAGCTCTTTGAGGCGCCTTAATGGCCTAGGGCGCCCTGGTCAAGAGCCTTATTAGCTGTGGCGAGTTCGGCGCGGAGATAAGCTTTAACCAAGCCCTTTGAGGCGGCCCAGTGATCACAGGCGCCCCAATGAAGACTATAAAAGGGGCTTCGACCCCTCAGCTCAGAACACAACTTCTGAAACCATTCTAAGCTTCCCAAGTGACGACAAAGCACTAACGATGAAGCTCTACGACCAGGATGCTCCAGGAGGAAGTGCGCGGCACTTCGGAGGTCCAGATTGGCCGAGTCTTCAATTCTTGTTGTTCGGTTTGATTTACATTTCAGTACTTAAGTTATTTAACATTTGTGATTGTCTATCTTGCACTGTAAGACGAGTTTCTCCGCCTCCGGAATGTCCGGAAAGGAGACCATTAGTGGATGGGTGTTCCCGTGCTTAGGCCTTGGATGTACTGACCCTGGGGGTCGGGAACCAAGTAAAATCCCGTGTGCAATTTGTGTCGTTCTTTACTTTACTGTTTTATTTTCCGCTGTGCTACTAACGCTCTATTTAGAACGAATATTCCTAAGTATACGATCAGAAGTTTCTGCGAAAGATTTATGGTCGATATTCACCCCCCCCCTCTATCGACGGCACCGGTACTACAATGAGTACCTCTTGGGAGAGTTTAGGACTTACTTGTCAGAGGTTGGGATTCAGTCCCAATTATCTGCACTCGGTACGCCCCAACAGAACGGTGTAGCAGAACGAAGGAATAGGACTCTTATGGAGATGGTTAGATCGATGATGTGTTACTCCGAGTTGTCGGATTCGTTCTGGGGATATGCTCTAGAAACGACAGTGTACATACTAAACTTGGTACCATCTAAGTCAATACCCTCTACTCCCGAAGAATTATGGACTGGGCGAAAGCCTAGTCTATGACATATTCGGATTTGGGGTAGTCCAGCACATGTGCTGAAGGGAGATACTGATAAGTTGGAATCTCGTACAAAAGTATGCTTATTCGTAGGCTATCCTAAAGGAACGAAAGGTAGTTTATTCTATAGTCCTAAGGATCAGAGGGTGATCGTTAATACAAATGCCTGATTCTTAGAAGAAGACTATGTGATGAACCACAAGCCAATGAGTAGGATTATTCTTGAAGAATTAAGAGGGGGCATTCCGACTTTAGTACCAACAGTACAAGAGGACATACGACAAGTGACTGCACCGCGTGTCACAAATGATACATAGGTGGTACCTCGTCGTAGTGGGAGGGATGTTAGACAACCTGAAATATTCATGTTCTTGGGAGAGTCTTTGAACTTGGTCCCTGGCGAACATGAACCGGATCCCTGGACCTATGACGAGACACTCCAAGATAAAGATGCAGAATCTTGACAAAGGGCGATGAATTCTATGATAGAATCTATGGATTTTAATCATGTCTGGGAGCTAGTAGAACCACCCAATGGTGTAAAAGTTATTGAATGCAAGTGGATCTACAAGAGAAAGAGAGGATCAGAAGGGAAGGTTGAGACCTTCAAAGCTAGGCTTGTTGCGAAAGGGTATACTCGGAAAGAGGGTATCGATTATGAGGAGACCTTTTTGCCGGTAGTCATGATTAAGTCTATCCGAATTCTCTTATCTATTGCCACTCATATGGATTATGAGGTATGACAGATGGATGCCAAGACATCTTTCCTTAACGGAAGTCTTGAGGACAACATCCATATGAAGCAACCAGAGGGATTCATTACGAAGGGCAATGAGCATCTTGTGTGTAAGCTTAATCGGTCCATTTATGGATTGAAGCAAGCTTCGTGATCTTGGAACATCCGTTTTGATGAGGTAATCCAGTCATATAGATTTATTCAAAGTCCGGATGAGTCTTGTGTATATAAGAGATATGACGAAAACATAGTGGTATTTCTTGTACTATACGTAGATGATATTTTGCTCATTGGCAACAATGTCAAAGTATTATCAGAAGTAAGGGTATGGTTGTCCAAACAGTTTGATATAAAGGACTTGGGAGAAGTGGCACACATCCTTGGGATCAAGGTTATAAGGGATCGCCAGAAAAGGATGTTGTGCTTATCTCAAGCTTCATACATAGATACTGTCCTAACTCGTTTTAGCATGGAAAACTCCAAGAAAGGTTTTCTATCTTTCAGGCATGGAGTTCCTCTATCTAAGGAGATGTGTCCTAAAACATCAAAGGAGATAGAGTAGATGAAGACGATTCCTTATGCTTCGGCGGTTGGAAGTCTCATGTATGCTATGTTTTGTGTGTATTGAGCAGGACCGACACAGAGATAATTCAATTTATACTGACTTTATAATTGAATCAGACCAAAGTTATTATGGAATACATGCTCTTAATCCCGATATAATAACGATCACATATACTTAATAGTTATTTCATTGATTTATTAATGGGCGAGATTTATTCTGTTAAATCGATAGGCCCGGTAAGTTGGGAAATAATATTATTTATATGGTGTGCCTAGTCCCACTAGGTGTGCCTTGTCCCAATAGGTGTGCCTAGTCCCACTAGGACATTTTCCGTGCCAGCGTGCGATCTCCCCGATCCACCTGGACTTCACCTAATCCCACTAGGTGTGCCTAATCCCACTAGGACTTTTCCTGTGCCAACGTGCGATCTCCTCGATCCTCCTAGACTTCACCTAGTCCCGCCAGGACTTTTCCAGTCAAGTCTCCAGTCAACCTGGACCCACTTGACTCACACGATATTCAAACATCATTATCAAACATCGAAACATCCAAACTTAAGCTCACCAAGCTTACCAAACATAAGCTCACTCGAGCCTAGTCAATCTAGGTCAACCCTGACCTAACAAAGATTGCACCAATAGAGGCTACATTTGCTGGACCGCCTTGTCGCCATTAAGAGACCCTTAGTACTTTTAAAGGGCCATGGACATCTATCATGGCGTTGTCTTGAAACTCGTAGAGATGTTGGACTGGCTCAAGGAGCTTTCTGGGGTCTAGGGATGAATGTTCTGATTCCTCAGACCCGGCACGCCGCCAATGAAGTAGTAATGGGTGCAGGGACCCACCATAACATAGTTTTTTCGCTACACCACTAGTCTAATCAGTCAGCCACACTTTCTTCGATTAGATTTGAAGGGAGGGACTTGTGATGGGGTTGAACACCCCGTGGCTGACACATGGACTGAAGAAGCTATGTGACAAGATCTACCGAGGTTGGACGACTCTCGTTTCTTGACTCCCGAGACTCCCTCGGAAAGATAGATTCCCGAGACCACCTCGGGCAGGCTTACTCTTGAGATCGCCCTAGAAGGACATATGCCTGAGATCACCTCGGGAGGTCAGGTCATCAAGATCACCTCGGGATGGTGAACGCCCGGGATCCCCCCGGGCCCAAAGACCCTGAGATCACCTCGGGGTAGCGGAGCCCAAGGATCACTGTATCTGATAGCCCGACCTCAAGTAACCGTCCCTTTTTTCGGATATGTGGATAATTATCGCTAATAATTACGGGACAATCATGACCCGTAATACGCGGTCATTAAAGCCTTAATTATCACAACAGTTCAGATTTAATGGTTGCGAGGACTGTTACAAGGATTATCCAGTAACCGACAATTGAGGGGACGTGGAGAAGAATGTGGGGATACGTGTGGCTGCCGTCTCAGGTATAAAAGGTACTTCAACCCCCCAGATAAGGGGGTTAAGCTCATTCTCATTTACACTTCTCCTTATTTCCTTCCATCTAGGAGACTCTGGTACTGACTTGAGCGTCGAAGTGGGCTCCGCCGAACAATCTTCGTCATATTCTCATTAACGTTCGTGTTAATCTCACAGGGTGGGAGCTCTTTCTCTCTCGTCAACATCCTTGTGGGTTGAACTTTGATGACTGACCGTCGACGTCGATTCCTTCCGGAACAGTTATGTTTATGATTGATAATTTCTAATTTATATTTTGGTTGCCATTTATTTTGTAGAGCTTGTTAATTATTTTCATGTAAATTTGTTGTCGATATTTTTTTTATTTTCAAAGTAATGTTCAATTGTAACGAAGATAGATTGAATATTATTTAGATTGATAATTTCGAACAGTATATTATATTTTTGTTAATAATGAATTTTTTAGTTACCTTCTCTTGAATATTATTTTAAAATTCCAATGCACAGTCACAAATAGTAGAATATATTTAATTTTATTATTATTCTTATTAATTTATAGGACGTGAATTCCATCAAGGCCATTAATTTATTTCTCTTTCCTAGCCCCTGGGGTTATTTCAGTCATTCATGCACCACTCCTCCAGATAAATAAGAAATTAGACATTCTAAACCAAGTTAAAGAAATATTAATTACATAATTTACATATTCATTTGAACTTTTCAACATGCACAATAGTTAGTGTTAATTTCCAACTTGCATATTTAACTCTCATTCGAATAAGTAATAACAAATAATAAATTTCACTGGAATGTTTTGTTCGGAACATTAATGAATCTCCTCCTTAGCCTCCTGATCCAGGATATTACTTTTTATTTTTAAATTAGCTCCAATTTACATTAATTAATCCACAGGATAATTGATCAGAAAATATTCACAGTAAATATTATATTAATCTAACATTTTTATATTCACCGCTCATTAAAAATAATTTATCCAATAATTCACGCAAAACTAAAACTCGAATATAAATTTTAAAAATTGAAAAGGCTCCTGTTACTGTATTATTGTCGCAACCTCCTCCGTAGTATTGTAGTTAGAAATAAATGAATAGATTTTAATAATTAACATTGAGTTCATCATCCAATTAGTTCACAGATTTCGCAATCATTAATTTATCAACTTGATTTCTAATTTATTTTTCTTACATATATTTTAATTTATTAGAAATGAGAGGTGTGGTTAATATTTGTTTTTAATTTTTTTTAAAACTACAACAAATAAAAAAAACAATTTTTTATGTGTCAAAACATTGCGTTATTAACGGAGTCGAAATTTAACAAAAAGGCAAATTAATGACAAAATTACACGTGAAATGTAATTACTGAAAAATGAAAAAAGAGTGATTAATTATTTTATTAATCCTTAATCTAAGACCTGACTAAGCTCGTTTAGCATCATTAATAATTTCATAGATCCTGCTAATAATTCGCTTAGCAACAATTAATTCTGTTTAATCTGTTAATTATCTGGCGATTTTCTCTCTTAGATTTGCTGCTCTATTTAAATATCTCTTATTTCCCTTCAATTTCCACTCCAAATCTAACCTCTCCTCGCTCGTCTCCTTCCACTTTCGTAATTAATATGTCTCACATAGTCGATCAACCTCATGGCTGCTGTAGTTGTCAACAACGATCTGCTGATTTCCTCTTTCGCCGCCAGCAGAGTCGAGGTTCGCTCCGTGAGGTTCACTCCGTGTGGGCTCATAACCTCGACGAGGAGTTCGCCTTTATCCGCTCCGCCCTCCCATTCCACCCCTTCGTAGCATTGGACACCGAGTATCCTAGCATCGTAGTCACTTCTATAACATTGATATACCTAAACCACTCCTATAGTATTGGTGATACAACAAGATTAGAGGTTTCGGCAGCCAAAATCTCATCTCCTAACTCAACCCTGTCTACTGATATAGAGTTTTCAGAATTTCAAATATGGTAGGTCTATCAGTGAGTTTTGCTCAAAACTCACTGATATACTTAAACTACTTCTATAACATTTTATTATTATGTAATTATATATTATACCTTTTTTTTTAAAAAGTTTTTTATATTTTTATATATTTAATGTTGGAGGGCCTGAAGTCATCAGACTTCAGGCCCTCCTTAGGCCTGAAGTCGGATGACTTCAGGCCTAATGGAAAATTTCTTCAGATAGAGAGCCTGAAGTCACTGATGACTTCAGACCCTCACTAAAAATTTTTTAATTTTAAAAATATTTTTTATATTTAATTATTATTTATTAAATTAATTATTTATAGGATCTGAAGTTATTTGACTTCAAACCCTCCTGGGATGACTTTAGGCCCTACGTTTGAATCTAAAATTAAGTGTTTTGATAGGTTTTTTTATATATTAATATATTTTTTAAATAGAAAAAAAATTTGAGTTCAGGTCGGACCTGAATCAAAAGATTTCAGGCTCAACGTGGGCCTAAAATAAAAAATTTTAGACCCACGCTGGGCCTGAAATAAAAAATTTCAGGCCTATGCTGGGCCTGAAATAAAAATATTTCAGGCCCAGCTTGGGCCTAAAATCTACCACGATCAATTTTTTTCAAAAAAAAAATATATATACATTAATATATTTATTAAATATTATTTAATATATTAATTTCTATTAATCAAATATAAAAATCATTTATTTATATTTTTAAATCTAACCGTTTTCTATTAATAAAAAATAAAAATTATTTATTTATATTTTTAAATCACGTTGGATGAGAAATTTTTAAAGTGAAATATTTTTTTAATTTTTACCTTATGTTTTTTAATTTAGCACCGAATCTATTAGATATTATTTTAAAATAAAAGTCAGTAATTAAGTCACGTTGCATGTGCTGACGTCTCAGAATTTATTACTGAGAGAGAAAGATAAAAGCAATAGATAACAGGAGGGGTATAAGAGGAAGTTCACTATAATGAGTGCGCCCTTTGGTGAAAATGAAACCATGGTACGTTGTTTGGTAAATACCTATTCTTGGGTACGTCTTTTGGTAAATTGCCCTTATTTTTTTGAGCAATAATAGGGAAAGTGAAAATGGGAGAGTGAAAATCATAGTGAAAGATGTGGCATGACGTGACACTTTACATGCACACATCCGATTATCGCTTGGACACCATCGGCGGCCTTTGGCCGCCGCCCCGAATCAAACTATATCTTGGGGGGCATGATGAATCCGTCGAAAATCGTGCATGCAAGGTACCACGCCATTCACTATAATTTTCACTCTCCCAATCATTATTCTATTTTTTCCCACAAGAATATTGCTCATTGTGTGTGTCATCGTGTATATCGTTTCGTATTTTAGTACAGATTACATACTTTGCTTAATTATCAGTTGTCAATATATGTTAAGAAAAAATGATAGGGAGAGTGAAAATGGGTGAGTAAAAGGCAAAGTGAATAACATGGCACTTTGCATGCAGCGATCTCTGACGGATTCATTGTGCCCCCCAGGGTATAGTTTGATTCCGGGTGGATGGTATCCAAGCGATAATCGGACGTGTACATGTAAAGACATTATTTACTCTCCTTTCACTCTCCGATTTTCACTCTCCCTATCATTATTCATATATTAATATATTCTTTGGATCATGATCCTGTCGTTTAGCTTTGCCTTAAATCATCTCCTAGTGTGTTCTGGGTCACACTCTTCAAATTCTGAACGATACTCAAATGCATGCTACACTGCATGATTGATCTTTTGGAAGGCTATTAATGTGCACAGCATTGGCTAGAGATGACATGGATGTTGAAATTGTGAATGATACCTTCATTTAGACTTAATTGATGCTAAATATATGGTTACGATCTTATTAATTATTAAGATTTTTTGAAAAATTGTAATCAAGACTTGAAGTACAAAGAGCTCAAACGATTTGGCTTCATTTGTTAAAGAATAAAATGTTAAAAATTTGTTTTCGTTGATAATGGTATATTGTCATGTGGTGCATGTCTTTCACTCTTCATGACGTTCTATCTTAGTTCAAAAAGGAGTTTTATTTCATTAGTAATTGCTTGCATGGGAACTATTTTCTTGATTTTTTTAAAACTTATTTATGGTATAGATTTGCATCATAATATAATACAACTAAATATGATGAAGGAAATTGGAACAGTGGGAGTAAAGAAAATTTTGAAGAAATTCTAGACTCTACAAATAGGTTGGAAGATGAACAATTAGATGATGAGATAATACCATAAGTACAAGTATCTCTTTCATCCGAGGCTGCTCATGAAACGTAAGATCAACATAAGACTACAGAATACCCCAAGAGCTAAATAGATATGGTTGGTTGGTAACCCAAAGTGAGGCAGTGCTATTTATCAAGGAAGATAAACCGTTGACTTATGAGGAAGCAATTACTTCAAATGATTTCGAGAAATGGCTAGAAGCCATGAAATCGAAATGGACTCCATATACGCCATCCAAGTTTGAGAGTTGGTTGATGTGCCAGTTGTGGTAAAACTCATAGGATGCAAGTGGATCATCAAGAAACATATTAACATGGATGAGAATCTAAGTACTTATAAATTAAAGTTTGTGACAAAAGGTTTTAATCAACGTCAAGGAATTGACTATAATGAAACATTTTCGCCCGTTGTAATGTTTAAGTCCATTAGAATTTTGCTAGCTATAGTAGCTTACAAGGATTACAAGATTTAGTAAATGGATATTAAAATTATTTTCCTAAATAGAAAGTTACAAGAGAAAGTATATATGGTACAACCCCTCAGTTTTATAATATCGAAGAAATCTAATAAATTATGTAAGCTCAAGAGGTCCATTTATGGACTAAAGTAAGCATCTCAGAGTTGGAATCTACAATTTGAAGCAATTAAAGATTTTTTCCTTTGTCAAGAATCCAAAAAAACCTTGCGTTTACAAAAAGGTTAATGGGAGCAAGATTATGTTCTTAGTGTTGTATGTTGATGATATACTTTTCATAGGAAATAACATTCCTAACCTAAATTCTACTAATACTTGGTTGGGAGAGTGTTTCTCGATGATAGATCTTGGGGATGCAACCTATGTCTTAGGTATTAGAATATGCTGAGATAGACAAAAAAAGGTTACTAAGGTTGAGTCAAAGTACGTATATTGACAAAATGTTGAATATATTTGGCATGTAAGACTCCAAGAGAGGTTTTTTGCTAGTTTCACATGTTGTACATCTTTCCAAGGCTATGTGTCCAAAGATGTACATGCAATTATGTCTTAAATAAGAAGTTTCGATGATTGACAGTTGTTTAAGTTTAAGCTAATACATTGGATTTAACATTGAGGTTTAGTATGTAGTAATGCAAGAAGCCCAAGGAATGGTCGGGGACCGGATTCTTGTCATGAAGACCCAGATATGAGGAAGCTCTAGGCAAGAAGTCCAAGGGATGGTCGGGGACGGAACTCTTGGCATGAAGACCCGGAAATGAGGAGGCCCCAGGCATGAAATCTAGGAAACAAGAGGTTTCGCTGACACAAGGTAATTGGATCGATTGAGAACAACGCAGGGATATTTAGGATTGAGAATCCTAAATCTAAGTGTATCAATCGATCAGACAATCAATTAGAAGGAGATCAATCGATTAGTGAACCGATTAAGAGCCATTCTGTGTGAAAACAGAATGCTCCCTAATCGATCAGTCAATCGATTAGGAGCCCTGTAATCGATTGATGAATCGATTAGGAACTATTTTGTGCACAAACAGAATGCTCCCTAATTGATCAGTCAATCGATTCAAAAGCTAGCTATGAATCGATTGGTTGATCGATTGGGAGACATTCTGTGCGCAAACAGAATGCTCCCTAATCGATCAGTCAATCGATTCAAAAGCTATCAATCGATTGGCTGATCGATTGGGAGACATTCTGTGCGAAAACAGAAAGCACCCTAATCGATTGGTTAATCAATTAGGGCACCTCTTAATCGATTGGGACACATCCCTCGCTTGAACAGAAGGGTCCTGAATCGATTACTGAATCAATTAAAGAGACTAATCGATCAGTGCATGCTCCCAATTGATTAAAGTTCAAAATAGCGTAATCACAACCGTTCATCCGAGATCCGTACTGTTCAACGTCTATATGTTAATCGATTAGAGTTTTCACCAATCGATTCGTGACACGCCACAAAGAAGAAGAGAAGACCGTTAAAAGCAGGTGGCGAAGCAAAAAGCAAATACTACTGTTCCATTGCGATTCTGATCAGCTTGGTGCTCAAGTTTTCAACACCATCTTCAAGCAACCAAGGGAAGGAGAATCAAGCCTAGATTGTAATATTTCTCTTCTTCTTCTCCTTTGTGTTGTTCTTTTCGTGAAAGCTTTCAAGGTTGTTGTAAAAGGGTTTCTCCACCTTCGGTGTTGTTCCGAGAAGAAGGGTTCATAGTGAAATCTGTGATCGCTAGTGTGGACCCTTGGATTAGTCACCTCAAGGAGGTAGAGACCAAGTAAATCAAAACGTTAGCATTGTATTTGGAGGTAGTTGGCTTCTAGTTTCTGCTGTGAAGAAGAAAACCCAACTGAAGCGAGCTATTCACCCCCCCCCCTCCTGCTCTACCGGTCCTAACAAGTGGTATCAGAGCGAGGTTGCTTCAGAGGACTCGCACCCAAAGAAGCAAGTGGTTGAGCTGCGAGGATGTCTTTGAAAGAGGGTCACAACACTACACGACCACCCTACTACGAAGGGAACAATTTTGCATATTGGAAGAGTCGCATGGAGAATTATCTCATGACTAAAATTGACAAATGGTTTTCCGTTACTGAGGGTTTTATTACATCAACACAAGACGGAAAAATTTTGGAATCATCAAAATGGACGGTTGAGCAAAAGATGAAGGCGCAAGCAAATGCTAAAGCTACTGTAACTCTTCAATGTGGTTTGAGCTCGGAACAACTAAACAAAGTCGGTCCATTCAAGAGTGATAAAGAATTGTGGGACAAACTCATTGAGCTAAATGAAGGTACTAAAGATTCAAGAATTGCCAAAAGGGACCTTCTTATAAATTAATTGCAAAACTTTGTAATGAAGGAAGGAGAAACGGTAAGTCAATTACATGGGAGGTTCAAGGAGCTTTTAAATGGTCTTCATTCGGTTGGAGAAAGTGTGAAAAACCGGGACCTCATCAGGTATACACTAAAATCATTCCCAAGAAACTCATTATGGTCATCAATGGTTGATGCCTATAAGGTTTCAAGGAATTTATCAATTATTAAGTTAGAAGAACTATTTTGTGAGCTAGAGCTGCATGAACAAGCTAATATAAGTCATAAGGAGAAATGTATAGCTTTAGTTGCAGGTGAAAGAAGCAAGAAGAAAAATAAAGAGAAGAAGAAGGAGAAGAAGGAAGAATCCTCTTCATCCGAATCCGAGCAAGATAACGATAGTGATAGCGATGAGGAGCTATCATCAAGTGAGATGACAAACTTTGTCCGGAAGATGATGAGACGATCTAGGAAGTTCAACAAGAAAGATGTTAAGAAAATGTTCCTTAATAACAAGAAAAAGGGTAAGTCTCCGGTTAGATCAAAAGCAAAGACTGATGCAATTTATTTTGAGTGCGGTAAAAAAGGTCACATCAAAGTCGATTGCCCTGAGTTAAAAATAAAGGATGATAAGACAAAGAAAAAGAATGCCTTGAAAGCTACATGGGATGATTCTTCATCTAGCTCATCTGATGAAGAAATTGGGATGAAGGCTTCAAGACATGTGACTCTCGTGGCTTTAAATGATGTGGAAAGTAGTGAAGATGAGAAAACCATGAAGATGAAGTTGAGTCTTCAAGCGAGTCATCATCTAGTGATGATGAGGTAACTTCTTCTAAATTAGATAAACTCTATGCTACTATTGCATGCTTGACAAATGCTTTATCTAGATCAAAAGTTAAAGTTAAAGAACTACAAAATAAGATGAAGTTACTCAAAATTGATACTATGTCATGTGAAGCATGTACACATCATGAAGTTGCTAATTCTAAAAGTGATGAACTTAAAAAGGAAAATGCATCCTTGAAATTGCAAGTAGAGGATCTTAGAAGTCTTTTGGAAAAATTTACCTCAAGCTCAAAACACTTGGACATGATATTAGGAAGTCAAAGAGCAGTTTATAACAAGGCATGATTAGAGTATAAATCAAAGGATAAGGAAGTTAACTTTATATCCCTTGTTAGTAGAAATCATTTTTTCAAAAGTTAAAATTGCACAAGCTTGAGTACCCAATCAATATGTTATAGATGCTATTGGACCCCACATTTGTGAACTAAAACATTTAGTTCATCGCATTTGAACAGGCATGTGTCAAGGGGGAGCATCCAACAACATGGTCTATTGATAGTGGATGCTCTAGGCACATGACGGGAGACTTATCAAAATTTTCATCTCTCAAAAACAAAAATAAAGGTATCGTTTCCTTTGACAATAGTGATGAATTGAAAGTTATTAGAATAGGAGATATTAAAATTTTTGAACAATTTATAATTAGGAATGTTCTAGTAGTGAAAGGTATGACTTTCAATCTACTAAGTGTTAGTCAACTATGTGACTCGAGATATAGAGTTGAGTTTGACTCATCTCAATGTCTAATTAAGCATAGTGAACTAAACACTATCATGCTTATTGGTCATAGAAAGGAAAATATTTACCAAGTTGAACTATTTGGTGCTACTAATGTGTTTGCTAAGTGTTTCATGTCTAAAGAGGAAGAGACTTAGCTTTGGCATCGGAGACTTGCTCACACCAACATGAGACATATCAAAAGACTATCAAAGAATGAGTTGATGCAAGGGTTGCTAAAATTGAAGTTTCAAAAAGACAAACTATGTGATGCATGTCAAATAGGTAAGCAAACCAAGGCTACCCACAAAGGTAAAACGAATTTAGTACGTCTACCGCATTGGAACTATTGCATATGGATTTGTTTGATAGTAGTAAGCATGTTTCCTTAAATGATAGTAAATATTGTTTAGTCGTAATAGATGACTTCACTAGATACACTTGGGTGTTTTTCTTGAAGCATAAGGATCATACCTTAGAAACATTGATTGTTTTTTTGTAGAAGAGTAGAAAATGAGAAGAATCTGAAAATCAATAGATTAAGAAGTGATCGTGAAGGGGAATTTGAGAATGAATGATTTGAAAATTTTTGCTCACAAAATTGATATAAGCATGAATTCTCTACCACTAGGACACCACAACAAAATGGGGTTGTTGAGAGAAAGAATAGAGTCTTACAAGAGACCGCTAGGAGTATGTTAAATGAATACTCACTTCATAGTTATCTATGGGCCAAAGGAATTAATACGGCATGTTACATGCAAAATAGGACTCTAATACATAGGTTTTTGAACAAAACACCTCATGAGTTGTGGTTTGGTAAACCTTCTACAATAAAACATCTTAGAGTATTTGGATGTAAAGTATATATTTTAAACATCAAAGATCACTTAGGAAAATTTTCCGCCAAAGCGGATGAAGGTATTCTTGTAAGGTATTCCAAAATAGTTGAAGAGTCTCTAAATGTGGTTTTTGAAGAAAATCCAAGCTCAAGTTCTAATAAAGCAATAGAGGAGGAAGTATAATTTGAATTGGAGAAATTGACATTAGAAGAAGAAAATAATCTTGAGAAAGAAGAGAGTGAAACGGAAGGTATTATTGAGTTATCATTTGAGAATGTAATCACTATAACTCAAGAACAAAGACCCGTGAGGACAAGTGCAAACCATCCTTTGGAGCAAGTAGTGGGCGATATTACACATGAGGTACGAACTCGATTTTATTTTCGAAATGAAGGGAGGCAAGTAGCTCTAATCTCACAAATTGAGCCAAAAGCCATAAATGATGCATTGATTGATCCTGATTGGATTTTGGTAATGCAAGATGAATTATCTCAATTTGAGAGAAGTCAAGTTTGGGAGTTTGTTCCTAGATCAAAGGAAAATCAATTATTGATACAAAGTGAGTTTTTAGGAACAAACTTGACGATAAAGAAATGGATGTGAGAAATAAAGCTAGATTGGTTGCTAGAGACTTTAATCAAGTTGAAGGGTTGGACTATGATGAAACTTATGCACTGGTAGTTCGGTTAGAGTCTATTAGGATGATATTGGCATTTGCCACTCATAAAAGATTTAAGTTGTATTAAATGGATGTAAAATCAATATTTTTAAATGGTTTTATCAAAGAAGTCTAAGTTGAGCAACCTCCGGGATTTGAAGATTTAGAATTTTCAAACCATGCATATAAGCTTAAGAAGGCATTGTATGGACTAAAACAAGCACCTCGTGCTTGGTATGAACGGTTGTCAACATTCTTAGTGTCAAAAGGTTTTCATAGAGGATCCTACATTATTTTTAAAGACTAGTGGGGAAGATATTTTTGTGGCCCAAGTCTATGTAGATGACATTATTTGTGGGTCCACAAACAAAGACTATCTAAACGAGTTCATAAATCATATGGAAAGTGAATTTGAAATGAGCTTAGTTGGTGAATTAACATTTTTCTTAGGTTTACAAATTAAACAAACAAAAGATGACATATATATTCATCAATCCAAATATGTAAAAGAAATCATTAAGAAATTTGATATGGTAAGTGCAAAAGAAATATATCTACCCTTATGGCAACTAACACTATAGACAAAGATATTGAAGATAAAGAAGTTGATACCAAAATGAATCGTAGTGCTATAGGTAGTCTCATCTATCTAACGGCTAGTAGACCCGACATATTATTTGTCGTTGGTATGTGTGCAAGATATCAAGCTTGTACCAATGAATCACATCTATGTGCAATCAAACGGATTCTTCGCTATCTTAAAGGGACTCAAAGTGTGGGTTTGTGATACCCTAGAACCGAAACCTTTGATCTCGTAGGATACTCCGATTCGGATTATGCCGGGTGTAAATTGGATCGGAAAAACACTAGTGGTGGGTGCCAATTTTTTGGATCCTCCTTGGTGAGTTGGTCAAGTAGAAAATAATATTGTGTAGCACTCTCCACAACCGAAGCCGAATATATTGCTATGGCCGAATGTGTGTCTCAATTATTATGGATGACTCATACCTTAGAAGATTATAAACTCATCTATAAAAATGTGCAAGTTTTTTGTGACAACGTGAGTACCATAAACTTGACCAAAAATCTGGTTCATCATTAAAGAACCAAGCATATTGAAATTAAACATCATTTTATTAGAGATCATATGTCTAGTGGTGATATAGTTCTTACATATGTTGAGTCAAAATCAAATCTTGCGGATCTTTTTACCAAACTTCTTCCGGAATCTGAATTTAGTTACTTACAAAGAGAATTAGGAATGTGCTGTTGGTGCAGATTGCACCCAAGTCAAACCTGTATTTTGATATTGGCAAAAGGGTTCAAAAGTTAAGGGTTATTTGTTATCTAACAATGCTACTTGAGTGTACAGGAAAAGCCCTAGCGAAGGACTGCTAGGCCCTGGCGAAGGACTGCCAGAATGGAAAAACCCTAGCGAAGGATTGCTAGGTCCTGGCGAAGGGCTGCCAGAAGACAAGCCCTAGCGAAGGACTGCTAGGCTGGCGAAGGGCTGCCAGAAGAAAAGACCTAGTGAAGGGTAGCTAGGCACCAAGCGAAGGGCAGCTTGGTAACTCAAGACCTGGCGAAGGACTGCCGGGCAAAAGTCCAACTGGAGGATCCGGCTGGCACCAGGTAAACTCTCCCGAGAGGAGTAGGTGAGGACGCGTTCTCCTTGAGGGAACATTAGGCGTCGGTTCGACCTAGGGCTCCATTTTGGAGACCAAAGTCAGAACCAAGACAGCTAAGGCTGTATAATATATTATGCTATTGTTTTATTGTGTTTTGGACTAACCCTGGATGCAGGACCGAAGGAACGAGTGTCTGCAGCTCAGAGTGCCTCAAAGGAGTGAGGCAACTGCTGACCAGGGCGCCCGAGATGTCCCGGGCGCCCCCATGGTGTTCACAACAACAATTCAACAGTACATAGCCAGGGCGCCCCCGCTGTCCCAGGCGCCCCCATTGCAAATCAACAGTGTGTTACAGCGCTACACTCACAGGGCGCCCCCGTCGACCAGGGCGCCCCCAGGCCCTATATAAAGGGCCCTCGACCCCCTTCCTAAAGGCACGAATTCCTTCGACAATTCTGCGCTCTTCTGCTTCCACGACACACTCAAGAAAGCTGCCAACTCAAGCCGACGACGTCCCGCTGCTCCGGAACTTCGATCTTCACCGGACGTCGGTAACAAGAGTTGTATTTAAGTTTACGAAAAGATTTTTATTATTTGTCTTGTAAACTTTTGCGAACTTATAGAATTGCCCGCAGAAAACGGTCAACGACCGTGGGCCTTGGAGTAGGAGTCGACCCAGGCTCCGAACCAAGTAAACCGGCTGTGTTTGCGTTGTTGTGTTCTCTTTTATTTCAGCTGCTCACCCGCTCTTTTTAAATCCGAACGAATTGCGACATTCACCCCCCCCCTCTCTCGCATTTCTCGATCCAACAAGTGGTATCAGAGCGGGGATTTCAAACTTGGTGCAACCACCAGTTTGGAATATTTTTTTTCGGATTTTTTTTATTTTTATTCTTCTAATCAATTTTTTTTATCTCGCACTACTAATCCAAGACCAAGTCTTGGGACATTTCTTTTGTAAATTTTTTTAGTGTAAATGTCTATGCAAGAGGGATACAGCACCGCTAGACCTCCACTCTTTAGTGGAGAAGACTTTTCCTACTGGAAAAGTCGCATGGAGGTCCACCTGAAAACTCAGGTGGACATGTGGATCATTATCCAGTCCGGTCTGGAGATCCCACGAAATACAGAAGGAATTCCACAAAGCTACTGGGAGTGGGACAACACTCTCAAACGCAAAATTGAAGCTGACGCCAAAGCAACTCAGACTCTCCAATGCGGATTAACGAAAGAGGAGCTGAACCGAGTAGGCCCCTTCAACAGTGCAAAGGAGTTATGGGCTAAACTAATCGAGCTCCACGAAGGAACCTCAGACACGAGGATCAGCAAAAGGGACCTGCTACTGAACAAGCTCTTCACCATCAAAATGGCAGATAACGAGACAGCAGCCCAGCTCCACGCAAGAATTCAAGAGGTAATGAACGGTCTTCATACAATAGGTCACAAGGTTGAAAACCGTGACCTGATAAGGTACGCCCTAAACGCATTCCCTAGAACTACCTTGTGGGCATCTATGGTGGATGCATACAAGGTCTCTAGGGATCTCTCAAAAATTAAGTTAGATGAGTTATTCTCTGAACTTGAACTGCATGAACAGACTAACTGTAATTTGGTCGAGAAAAGTATAGCTTTCTTTGCAGGGAAAATAGGAAAGACGACCAAGAAACAAACTCAAGTTGAACTCGAATCTACCTCAGATTCAGAAACAGAAGATCAAGAAGAAGATCAATCTGAACTGGTCCGGCTAGCTCGAAGCTACTACAAAAAGCTGAAGAACCAAACCAACACACGAAGAATAAGTCGTAGAAAGGACGGACAAGCTGAACCAGCAACTGACAAACACAAACCCAACGTAACCTGCTACGAATGCAAGAAGAAGGGCCACTACAAGACTGAGTGTCCAAGTCTAAAGGAGTCCAAAAAGACCAGGAAGAAGAAGGCACTACAAGCAACCTGGGACGAGTCTTCCTCAGAAGAAGAAGAAGAAGCACCCCAGTCCAATCTTCTAGCCCTGACCGCTTCGAGTCAAATCGAGACTGACTCAGACTCAGACCAGGACGACGGCAAGCTGACCATCTCCGACAACGGCGAAATAAGGGTAACGGGTTTTTCGAAATTACAGTTGAATTCGCTTATTTCCTATCTATCCCGAGATTTGGCGAAAGCCAAACTCCGAATCGAATCCCTCCGACAGGAAGTAAAACTCCTGAAAGAGGGAGCTGATTCTGAGTCCTTAACTGAGAAAATTCAGGAAAGAACCCCTGATCAAGTTGAAAAACTTGAATCAGAGAATTCCTCCCTGAAAACTCAAGTCAAGGACTTAAGAACAGCATTAGAACGATTCACTTCTGGTTCCAAGAATCTTGATCTGATTCTGGGAAAACAGAAGTCCGTTCTAAACCGATCCGGACTTGGCTATAGAACCAAATCTCGGCAAAGATTTTACTTTGCTGTACTGAACCAGTCAAGACCTAAGGTTCAGGCATGGGTGCCAAAACTGTGCCTGACTAAACCAACTGGTTCAAATCAATTTTGGATCCCTAAGGACAAGATTCACATCTTGCCTAACCCATACAGAGGCTTTAGTCCAGGGGGAGCCAAAATCAAAACAATTTTTATAATTAAATATTTTTTTTTGATTGATTGCTTGTTTATTTAATTTTTTTTAAATTGCCATGCTTAGAATTAGGAATACTTAGATTTAAGGACTAAATTACTTGAAACTTGAAAACATAGCACTGGGAGGAGGTGAGATGATAGTACGTTGGGGAAACCAACTCTAATAAGATCAAGTCTACTTGGTCTCCTTAGACTGGTGAAACCAGCCGAAGCTACCGATCCAAGACCCAAGCTAGTTAGACTAGAAAATGACCTAATTTAATTTGAAAATAAAATTTCATTAAAAGGCTTTGTCAAGGAAAGGGTGGATGATCCCATAAGGCTACGGCCAAAGAAGGCCTAGTGCCTCGCCAAGACCTAGAAGCCAATTTCTGAAATTCAAATTCAAATTATCTTTTGTCAAATTCGAATCTAACTCAAATTTCAAATAATTATAGATTCTAATCTGTTTTCAAAACTTCTATTTCTTAAAACCTATTTCTTTTTCAAAAATCACTTAATCAAATTTTCAAAATTTCTAAACTTATTTGTTTAAAAATCTTTTCCAAAAGTAAATAACTTTTCGAAAATAAATTGAAATTCCTTTTCAAAACCAATTTCTACCCTCAAACCTGTCTCACAAAAACCTTAAGGTTAACGTGTTTGAAAATCCTAGATTCAGTGAGACAGGAAAATTAAGCTCAAATTAAACCACCTTGCTTGTGCCTTAATAATCATGGTCAAACTGTGGTTAACTTAGTCAAACGAAGTCAAACAGTCAATCCTGTTCAATACAGTCAAAAAGTCAAAAGGCTGCTAACTAGGGCGCCCTGACCGTCCCGGGCGCCCCCAACTGCTCAGAGTCAAAGGCTGCTGAAAGCAGTCCTTAAGGCCGCCCGTGACCTGTCGGGCGCCCCTATTCAGTTCTGTCCCCACGCTGATTAAAGCAGCCAAAAGGCTGCGATCAACTATCTTTGACCAGGGCTCCCGTGACCTTTCGGGCGCCCCCATCAAAACCTATCGACCACGCCTCTAAGGGTAGTCAAAAGCTGCAGACCAACAACCTTCGACTAGGGCGCCCGTGACCTGTCGGGCGCCCCCACAGAACTTTTTCACTGCCCTTGGCAGCCCGTGACCTCCAGGGCGCCCCCCCCACCTCACTATAAAAGGGACCCGAGACTCCCTCATTTCCCACACCAAAAACACTTCCTTCTTCCCACTCTATTCATTCATTGGGATCAAGTGAACCCTAAAGCTTCCCTTGCCTCAACCATGCCTCCAAGGTATGAAATTTACTTTGGGTACTTAATTTTTGTCATTTTTTTAATTGCAAATTCTAAATTCAATTATGCCTCTTCCTATAATCTAAGTTCTTATTCTCAATTTACTTACCTTCTTCTCATCTAGAAAACGCCGAGCAGTTCAGTCGAACCCCGGTAACGAGCCCAGTCCCTACCCTAGGTCGAATCCCGGTTACGAGCCCAGTCCCGACCCTAGGTTTCCGAACCTAGAACTTTGTAACAAATTCGCTCGAACCACATATGTTCCGATTAAGACAAGTTATCTTAACCGTCATTTCTTTTCCCAATCTTGTCCAGTCGCAATGTCCGCAATTAACTTCTATCAACTGGATAACCTCGTATTCTGCACACATTCAATCAACAAAACCCTATGTGCAGAATTTTACAACAACATAGTTAGGCAAGATCACTTGACTTTCATCACTACAGTTCAAGGAATACCCTTAAGCATCACTCCTACCTTACTGAACCGATTTCTGGGACTCCGACCATCTAAGTCCATCTTTTGTTGTTATCCTCCAAGGAACCTGCCTTTCGATGCCCCCTACTCTCACATTGACCTAAACACCTTATACAACTATTTCTTTGGGGAGGCAATGGACCCTGCAGGAGGGCAGTTCCACTCCACTCGACTTCCGATTCAGGACTACGCTCTCTATAGAGTGATTGTCCGTTGCATCCTTCCTCTGTCCACTAGGGACATAGCCACGATGAGACCCTTTCACACCTTTCTCCTCTATGCCTTTATCCACCATTTGGATATAGATATAGGTCTTCACCTCTTTCACTGTATCCTACATGCCTCTGGTGTGTCCACTCAGGGAAGGGTCCGCACCCCCTACTGCCACGTCATCACCTGGATCCTCCACCATCACGGCCGAAACATCACTGACGGCGAGATTAGCACGATGACCGACTTCGACGAGATAGGATATAGGAACTTTTCCTTAGCCGGTATAGATGTCTCGGGCGCCGGGGCTCTGACTTGGAGACGCCGACCAGCCGCACAGGACATTGCAGACGAGGCGGTCGACGTTGCCGACATAGCAGCAGAGGGAGCTCAGCCCGATACTCCGACACTCTACGAGCGAGTATCGCTCCTCGAGACACAGGTTCAGTCACTCCGGGAAGAATCGGAGGCATACCACCTTGAGCAGTTGGAAATTAATCAGGGCTACTATACAGAGTATATGAGCGCGTTTGCAGCAGAGAGGGACGAAAGAAACACCCAGTATGAGGAGATGATGACCATGCTCAGATCCTGGCATCCAGGCTCCCTTGATCAGCCTGGTCCCTCCTCCTAGATGACTTGGATATGTACTCATTTGACTATCCCTACTGAGTAGGGTTGACTTCTGTAGACTTGTACTAGACTTTTGTTTGACTTATGCTTATCCTAGCTTGGCTTGTTTATTTCTGAATTGATTAAGTTAGAACTATGTTTAATAGAGTAGAATATTTTTTGGCTTCTGCTTTAATTGAAAATGTCTTAATTGATTTTTTTGCTAAAAATGTTTTACTTTGATTTTAAATTTTTTTCGTCTTTTCTTAGTTTTATTTTCAAAATTACCCCCTTCAAAATTAGGTTTTTTCTTCGAAATGGACTTAGCCTAGGCTCTAACCCTAGAACTGCATGCACCTATAGCTCTAGAAGCCAGCATCTCACAAGCACCTTAGGGTACTTTGAATGATAACCTAGAAAGGGTTGAGATGCTTAGGTCTTTGCCTTAACTCAAGATGCTTTAAGTCAGTGCATCTGCAGTAGTTGGGGCACTAAATACAAACTGAACAGCAATCAAGTTAAGTATCAAGTTTAGACAATCTAACTTGAACAATGCACTTAACTTGACTAACCCTAGCAAAAGCTACTGTTTATAACAGTTAGTAAGTAGCTAATAGGGTTAGACAGGTCCTTAAAGATTTAACCAGACTTAGATACCAGCTCGGTTCAGTACAGTAAATACTTTATTTATTTATTGCAAATATTGTATTTTTTTGCATTTTTTGATATATGTCAAAGGGGGAGAGTTGGAAAGGAAACAGGGACAGGGAACAAAAATGTTTTCCTTGGAAAGCTTAATTGACAAAAATGTTTTCCTTGGAAAGCATTTTGTTTTCCTTGGAAAGCTTAATTGACAAAAATGTTTTCCTTGGAAAGCTTAATTGATTTTCCAAAAAACAAAAGTTTTTTTTGCTCTGATCCTTGGAAAGCTTAATTGATTTTCTTAAAATATGCTCTGAATTGAATATTTAAAAACTCAAAATTTAGAAAGTTTAGAAACCAAAAAAGTCTAAGTTTAGAAAGTTTTCCTAAAAACTCAAAATTTGCTAAAGTATGAAAACTTCTTCAAACTTAGAACATTTTTTATTGTCTAAGTATTTAAACTTAAAACCACCTACTTTTGAAAAATCTAGGGGGAGATTTCTTCCAGGGGGAGAAAATCTAACTTAGGATTTCAATTTCAGCATTTTTTCCTTAATCTTTTGAACTATGTTGCCATATATCAAAAAGGGGGAGATTGTTGGTGCAGATTGCACCCAAGTCAAACCTGTATTTTGATATTGGCAAAAGGGTTCAAAAGTTAAGGGTTATTTGTTATCTAACAATGCTACTTGAGTGTACAGGAAAAGCCCTAGCGAAGGACTGCTAGGCCCTGGCGAAGGACTGCCAGAATGGAAAAACCCTAGCGAAGGATTGCTAGGTCCTGGCGAAGGGCTGCCAGAAGACAAGCCCTAGCGAAGGACTGCTAGGCTGGCGAAGGGCTGCCAGAAGAAAAGACCTAGCGAAGGGTAGCTAGGCACCAAGCGAAGGGCAGCTTGGTAACTCAAGACCTGGCGAAGGACTGCCGGGCAAAAGTCCAACTGGAGGATCCGGCTGGCACCAGGTAAACTCTCCCGAGAGGAGTAGGTGAGGACGCGTTCTCCTTGAGGGAACATTAGGCGTCGGTTCGACCTAGGGCTCCATTTTGGAGACCAAAGTCAGAACCAAGACAGCTAAGGCTGTATAATATATTATGCTATTGTTTTATTGTGTTTTGGACTAACCCTGGATGCAGGACCGAAGGAACGAGTGTCTGCAGCTCAGAGTGCCTCAAAGGAGTGAGGCAACTGCTGACCAGGGCGCCCGAGATGTCTCGGGCGCCCCCATGGTGTTCACAACAACAATTCAACAGTACATAGCCAGGGCGCCCCCGCTGTCCCAGGCGCCCCCCATTGCAAATCAACAGTGTGTTACAGCGCTACACTCACAGGGCGCCCCCGTCGACCAGGGCGCCCCCAGGCCCTATATAAAGGGCCCTCGACCCCCTTCCTAAAGGCACGAATTCCTTCGACAATTCTGCGCTCTTCTGCTTCCACGACACACTCAAGAAAGCTGCCAACTCAAGCCGACGACGTCCCGCTGCTCCGGAACTTCGATCTTCACCGGACGTCGGTAACAAGAGTTGTATTTAAGTTTACGAAAAGATTTTTATTATTTGTCTTGTAAACTTTTGCGAACTTATAGAATTGCCCGCAGAAAACGGTCAACGACCGTGGGCCTTGGAGTAGGAGTCGACCCAGGCTCCGAACCAAGTAAACCGGCTGTGTTTGCGTTGTTGTGTTCTCTTTTATTTCCGCTGCTCACCCGCTCTTTTTAAATCCGAACGAATTGCGACATTCACCCCCCCCCCTCTCTCGCATTTCTCGATCCAACATGTGCCATATTGAATAATCCTACATGATCACTTCAAGTTACTCAACTCACTTGCCTTCAAATGCATCTCACAAGAACATAGGTCTTCCCTTGCTTGTGCATTTCTAGATGGGAGTGAGATGTTAGGGTTAATCCTCTTGCTCATGATCCTTATTATGATGCATTACTTTGAGCAAGAAGATTAGATTCACCATAAATCATTAACTTGACCAATAATGAGGAAGATTAGTGCTCCTTTAATGTGTATTTAGTCTGAAGATCATGATTGGACATTTCAAGTAAAGGAATAAATATTCAATCCTTTAGACACACTTATTCTCGCTTACCAGGTCTTGTGAGACCAAGTGATCTTGCCTTAACCCATAGGAATTGAAGGATGACAGATAAGTATCATTTTATTGATCACTTCATATGCTAAAATCTGTGTTTGACCCATATTTTACTTGCATAATTGTGGATTTACCCTAGGTTTTAGGATTTACATTCATTTTGGACCTAATTACAAAATTAAATATATTTGAATTGTTTTGTCACTAAATTGTTGATCTACTTTTGTAGGCTTGGAAGGATCATGGACCTAGATCATGTTGGGTCAAAGTTGAGTCAAAAGTGGATTGGATCAAGTGATCAAGCGTTGACTAATTTGGACCGTCCGATGCAAAAACGGTGAGATCTAGGACATCTGAGAACTTCTGATCAATCTGAGCTAGGAGTAAGGTTAATCGAGCGATCAGATCAAGATCTGAGAATTTCATCCAAATCCAAGGAGATCCAGCCATTGGATCAAGCTCAGAGGACTCTAGACCGTCCATTCAAAGATCAAGGAGATCCGAACCATCCGCTACAAATCTGGAAGATCCGAGCTACCCTGAGCCAGATCCTGACCCTTGATCAAGATCTGGGAAGTTTGAGTCAAATCGGACCAAGATCAACCGTTGGATGGAAGTGAAATGATCTCAGTCGTTCATTGGTTAACTACTTAAACAACCTCCTCTGCTTCGGATCAGTGTCGCGTCTTCGCCAGCTCTTTCGAATTTTCTTCACTCGTTCTTCATTTCTTCGGCGATTTCTCCATCTGAAGGCGTGGTCATCTTGATCACAACCTTGGAACAAGATTTAGATCATCGGGAGAAGCTTCAATGGAAATTCTAGCTCGGATTTGTATCAGAACAGGGGCTGATTGAGGGTTTCGTCAGTTGCTGAAATCTGATCAATTTGATCGCGATCGTGCACTAATCTCTTCAATCGGAGCTATCTGGAGGGTCTCTGGAGCACTCTGATCATCACCCAATCTTCATCGCAATTTTCCATCGCCAGATCAAAGAGATCGGATTGGATTTTCCAGCTGAGTGCGAATTTGTGAGCAGATCTGAAATTGGAGCTATTTTCCCAGTGATTTGCGAGCTGAAGGGGTTCTTGGCTTGTTCTTGTGTGACGGCAAGGAAGTCTTGAGACAAGGGAGTGATTGAGGCTTAATTTCTTCTTGCATTTCTTTTTTGTTTTAGCTGTAATCTCAATTCTGCAAACCAATTCTGTTTCTGCACTTGTATCAGCTGTGTTACTTTCATTTTTTGAATTGTTTCTTTCTTAATTAGGGTTAAATTCTGCAAGTAGTTAATTAGGAAGCTTGTTTAGTGAACAGTAATTGCAATTTCAGTCCAATTCTGGTTTTAATCCTTGTGTATCAGAATTGAATCTGCGTATCAGTTTCTACCCTGCCGAGTATCAATTTCGTTTCCTTGAGTACATCATGGATTTTGTATCAAGTTAGTTTTATTCTTTCTTGTCTGAATTCCCAGTGTAGCCTATTGCATCTCAAAAGGTTTTAGTTTCATTTCGACAGTAGGTCTTAGCTTGGGCAAATCAGTTTGTGTATCAGTGTTGTTTCAGCAGGTTTCAGTTTTTCATTTCTGAATGTGTGTCACATAATCATTGGTTTTACTTTAGTTTTTCTGAACTGTGGAATAGTGCATAGATTCCAGCTTGCAGTTTGCTTGTTCTGCATTTAGATTGATTTGCAATTCTGCATTTGATTTAGAATTCGACCAGTCTTTACATTAGACAGCCTCAAGTTTATTGTTGCTATGTTTTAATCTGCTATTTCTGATATTGTATCAATGGATCAGTAATGTTTCCAGATCTTATTTGAATATCAATTGGTGCAATTAAGTCCAGCTTGTGTGTTGGTTTAGCTTTCAGTTCTGAATTTCTGCCTCCTACGTTCTGAATTTCTATTTTGTTTCTGACTTCCTACATTTAGCCATGCAAAGCATTTCTCTAATGGTTTTTTTTCCAAGTTGTATTGACCAGCTTTAATTCTAAATCATTAGTTTTGCAGTCTCTGAAATTGGTTTTAGTTTTCAAATCAGTCTTGGATTAGCTTCTCCTATGCGGATTAAGTGAGATTGCATTTCTGCACTTGGTGTTAATTGAAATTGTGGCACTGATTTTGTATCAATTCGTTTATGGATTGTTTTGTATTAGGTTGGTCTTGACGTGGTAATACCTAAGAAATTCTTTGCATTAGTAGCAATCGAAACTGGTTTGATTTCATATTTGATTTGTTTTCCCAATTAGGTTTAGTTGCATTCAAGATACGAATTGCTTGAGTTCGTTTGTTGCCTTTTACTTTGTTTAGCTCATTTAGTTAAATTTCTTTCCTTTTCTTTGCGCTTTCATTTCTGATTTCAACCCAAAACTCAAATCTTATTTGAAACCCCAAAAAGAAAAAAATATTAACGACACGTAAGCTCAAGCTCGAATCAACAATCTCAACTAGCCCTAGGAAAAATACGACCTGTGACCCCTTTACTACATTTCTATTCTTGGCTTGCAAAAAGGGTTTCCAGCTTTACAAATATTCTAAATTTGAGACCCACATTCGTGACAGCTCTTTTGGGTCCATCAATGACACGATTGAGTACAAATTTCAGCGTTTATCAGTTATTCCAATCGATTGATGACAGTTATCAATCGATTGGTGGCTTTACAAACTTCCACAGAATCTCTCTGAATCGATTCACTAATCGATTAGAGCAATTTCTCTAGTAGGCACAGAATGCTGCTTAATCGATCAATTGATCGATTATGCACGGTCATAATCGATCGAATAATCGATTACGCACTCTCGTAATCGATCCTGCAATTGATTACACACTCCTGTAATCGATCAACGGATCGATTTAACAGGGTCATAATCAATTGCTAAATCGATTACGGGTCTTAAAGTGGCTCACCTAACCCTGTCCTGTCAATTACCTCATGCCCTAAAAGCAGGTCGCCGTCCCAAATCTCCCAAAACTCTTCTCCCGCATGCTTCCTCTTCCAAACCCTAGCCATTTCTTCCCTCTCTCAATGCGCTTCCTCGTTTTCTCGATGCCCTATTCGCTGTGACTTTGCTTCTCACAGATGCTCGTGCGGTGACTTCTTTCCTCTATTCCAGCATCTTCTTCATCGAATGGCGCCAAAGTAAACCCTAACTCTATCTCCTTCTTCTTTTCCTTACTTATCTTGGTTTTGGCTAATCAAGTTGTCTTTATTGCTTCCTTTTGTTCATGTGTTTGTTTCGTGTTCCATCTTTTACATGCATACATCATTCCATCTTGTTCCTCATTTGCCTAACCCTAACCTCACATTGCATCTCCGTATGGTCTTCACATCGTGTTCATCTCTTGGATGGTATATGGTTGATCATAATAGGAAGAAACAACGGGTAGATGAGACGGGTATAGGGTCTTCTCGCCCTCAGCCACCTACGGATGCCAGCTTTCCAAATGCTGCTTATCAACAGACTTTTGGTAGAAATGTGTTCAAACTGATCTCACCTAGATCTCTTGATCGTCAGTACTTCCATGATCATTGTTTTGATGTGTTTCGGATCATTGAAACATATAAACTTGAGTCCATTGTATATTGTGAAAGAGGAGTCAATGTAGGTTTGGTTTTCGAATTTTACAATAATCTACACACCTCAGATGGAGTCAATTATAAAACTAGGGTGGCAAAACAGAATCTAGATTTCAGTTGTGAGGTTCTTCAGGAGTTCTTAGCTTGTCGTCCTTCTACTAGTGACTTTGTATTCTTTCCCACATTTCCTAAGCTCTTACCTCCACCTTTTGAGCATATTTCCATCGACTCTATGTATCAACACTTTTTCCATCGTCCTCATCCAGATGGTCCTCATGCCAACATAAACACCTTTTCTGCTCTTGAGCTCTTGGCTGAGGACTATGCTTTCTATAAAGTCGTCATAAACTGTCTTTTGTCAATCGTATCTCATGCCTTAGCGACTATCAGACCTTCCCAATTCTTCTTGACTTATGCTCTTCAAGAGGGTCTTGATGTCAATATTTCTATTAACATCTTTCATTCCATCGTACATTTTACTCAGCCTATGCATGGTACAGTCCATATGCCTTTCGGTCATATCATTACAGAGTGGCTTGCATCCATGCGTATTGATGTCTCCCGGGGGAAGGTGGAACCCATGACATTCAAGTATTCAAGAATTTCGACATGTTCCTTCTCCAAGTCTGGGATGATGAGTGAGTTCAGGGTCATTAGATGGATTGATGGGCGTCAAGTCGGAGAGGGGCCACAAGCACGACCCGGGGCTAGATAGGCTGCTATAGTTGTCCCTGAGGATGATGAGGATGAGGACCTTCGGGCTAGGGTCCTTGCATTTGAGGAGACCATGGACACCAGGTTTGAGAAGCTGCGATTGGAGAGCGAGCTTCATCATTTCGAGGTGCAGACACGTCTCACGGTTATTGAGTGCTGCTAGCAGGATACGCTATCAGACATTGCTTCACTGCAAGATATGCTGCGTTCCTTGATGAGCAGTCAGCCTCTTCCTCAACCACCCCCTGATGTTCCACCTCTGGCGACTACCACCACTCCGGGGAGTTCCACTCTTCCCGATGTTGCAGGGTCCTCGACTGTAGATCCCACCTCAGAGCTAGTGGAGTTTTACTTTGCACCCTGATTTGTGTACTCATTCCTTAGTTGATTATTATTTTGGTGGCCGGCTGTTACGTACTCCATATGTAGATATGCTGACTTTTGTTGGGTGTAAGACAAGATAACACAATATGCATTGTTGAGATTTTATGCATTACACGTGTCTGTTAATTTTTTCCCTATTCACTTGCTTATGCGTATTCATATTCTATATATTGCTTGGATTGAGGGGGAGCTCTTGTTTCTTCATCATTTTTGATATTTGGCAAAGGGGGAGACTTATAGATATTTATGATTATGCTTGTAATGACTTCATTATGTGGTTATTGTATTGATATCGTTGATATTATATTGAAAGTTATATTAAACTTAAATAGATTGTCAAACATAAAAAAGGGGGAGATTGTAGATACAATCATGCCCTAAATAAAAAGTTTCGATGATTGACAGTTGTTTAAGTTTAAGTTAATACATTGAATTTAACATTGAGGTTTAGTGTGCAGTAATGCAAGAAGTCCAAGGAATGGTCGGGGACCGGATTCTTGGCATGAAGACCTGGAGATGAGGAAGCTCCAGGCAAGAAGTCCAAGGGATGGTCGGGGACGGAACTCTTGGCATGAAAACCCAGAGATAAGGAGGCTCCAGGCATGAAGTCCAGGAAACAAGAGGCTTCGCTGGCACAAGGTAATTGGATCGATTGAGAACAACGTAGGGATATTTAGGATTGAGAATCCTAAATCTGAGTGTATCAATCGATCAGGCAGTCGATTAGAAGGAGATCAATCGATTAGTGAATCGATTAAGAGTCATTCTATGCGAAAATAGAATGCTCCCTAATCGATTAGTCAATCTATTAGGAGCCCTGTAATCGATTGGTGAATCGATTATGAGCTATTTTATGCACAAATAGAATGCTCCCTAATCGATCAATCAATCGATTCAGAAGCTATGAATCGATTGGCCGATCGATTGGGAGACATTCTGTGTGAAAACAGAAAGCCCTATAATCGATTGGTGAATCGATTAGGAGCTATTCTGTGCGCAAATAGAATGCTCCCTAATGGATTAGTCAATCGATTCAGAAGCTATCAATCGATTGGGAGACATTCTGTGCGAAAACAAAAAGCTCCCTAATCGATTGGTCAATCGATTAGGGCACCTCTTAATCGATTAATTAATCGATTGGGACACATCCCTCGCTTGAACAGAAGAGTCCTGAATCGATTGCTGAATCGATTAAAGAGACTAATCGATCAATGCATGCTCCCAATCGATTAAAGTTCAAAATAGCGTAATCACAGTCGTTCATCCAAGATCCGTACTGATCAATGGCTATATGGTAATTGATTGGAGTTTTCACCAATCGATTCATGACGCTACAAAGAAGGGGATGACGTTTGCAGTGGACGAACCGCCCGAGGAGGGGTAAAAGATGAACTATCAGGAGATGTCATCTCCGCTATACTCCCCGGCGAAGCACATGATGTCTCTTCTGGACTCCTCGGTTAATCTCGGAGTCCCACCTCCGCCAGGATCTTCAACGAGACCCCGGGCATCATCTCCGCTATGCTTCCTAGCAAATAGTGTGAAACATGGGGTTTCACCTCCGCTAGGCCCTTCGGCAAGAAACACTACTACGTCTCTGCTACCCTCCCTGGTGGTGTCAGCAACTCCTGCCGTAAACAGGGGTGGAAGAGAAGGCACTGACATCTCGCCGCGAAGGCCACCAACATTCTCCAAAAGAGGAGAGTCGACGGGGGCCCCACAGGAGAATAAATACGGGCCTAGTACTTGGGCTTGTGGGGTTATCTTGGAAAATTCGTACCCTAGATCTCGCTACTCTCTGAGCCCTTGACGCAAAGACAAATGCATGCACGAGATAGTAAGGTAAAGAAATACGGTCATCTTAATCAAAATTGATACAGCAGAGCCAAGGTCCCCTGGTAAACACACGATCCTACGACACTTGGTCCTCGAGAAGAAGTTCCTTCCAAACTAGGTCGGCACTCATAAACTGGGGTCCACATCTAGAGGCAGAAATTGAGACTTCTTCAACTAGTCAATGGCCCCGTGGAAGCCTTCCTTCAAACGCTTCATCACCTGGTCAGCGATGATAGCGCCGAATTCATCCGACTCCAGGAACTTGGCCTTGAAGTCCACTTCGGCCTCTCTATTGCTCGAGGTATCAATCGCCCGAAGGTCGCGTAGCTCGGCCTCAGCAACCTCCTTGGCGTGCTTCAGCTGTTCCACCTCGGCAGATATTCTATCTTGCTCTGCCAGGGCCTCCCTGAGTCTGTCTGACACGACCCATACCTCTGATCGAGCATGGGCTAGGTCATCCTCGAAGACAGCCAGGCGATCAGTCGCCAATAGGAGGTCGGACTCCTTCAGGCTGAGCTGCTGCGCTTGATTTTGAACGCGCGTGTTCAGTCTCTTGGTCGAGGCCGCCATAAGTCGGAGGTCGCCCGACAAGTTTTTCTCTCTTATCTGAAGCTGATCTTGCTCCTGCATCACCTGGAGCAAGTCCTTTGTAATGGCCACCGCCCGCTCAGAGACCAACCATCCCCGGTGTCGGGAACTATGTAGGGCGGACTCCTTGGCCATCAGAGTATTCAGCAGATGCTCCACCTTCACCCATAGAGCTCGGCTGACCCCCGCTTGCATAAGTCCCGCTCGATGCTTGTGGTCAGCCGCGGCTTCTGCTCTCAGGTCCCGGCGGGTTAAGGCTTCAATCTGAGGCCAGGAGTACAAGCCACGACCGACCGTTAGGTAGTCGTCAGCTACCTATCATTGCACCAAGGAATTATAGAGCCTACCAGAACATATCCTATACAACAGTAGCACGCACCATCAGAAGGGTCTCACGGAGTTTGGTCAGAGGCCCCGCAGAGACACGTATGACCTCTCCTGCTTGAGACCTCGAGAGGTCAGCCTGACTCTCAGAAGGCAATGAGCCCCTACGCGGAGGAAGTAGCTGGACCGCATGAGCTTTAGGAGGCAGGCAAGAGGGGTCGGAGTCACCCTCATCCGAGCTAGAAGTCCCCTTGGATAAGAGCCCCTCGGCAGAAACCTCCTTAAACTGCACTGGGGGAAAGATTGCATGGACGCCTCCAATGTTGCATCCAATCTCTTTTGAATGTGGTCAAGCCTCACTCGGTATTGGGTGTGCAGTACCTCCTTACCCTTCGGAGCCTCGGTCGGGTCAATTAAGGGAGAGCCGGGGGTTGGGATGCCCGCTTCCGGAATTGCGGCCGGCGGTATAGGAGAAAATACAGGAATAGATTCCCCGCCCTCGGAAAGCGAAACAGCCGCCTCAGGGACGGAAGTAAGAGGGTTGGGGTCATCAGAGTGCAGCTTTTTCCATCTGCGGCTCGAGCCTTCCGGAATTCGCCTTTTCTGTCGACTAGCGAATTAGACTGTTGAAGGAGCAGTAACGGGTGCAAGGCCCCCCCGAGATATAGCTTCTTCACCACCACACTAGTCCGATCAGTCAGTCACACTTCCTTCGATCAGACTTGAAGGGAGGGACTTGTGATGGGGTTGAGTAGCCCGTGGCAAGCACATGGGATGAAGAAGCTACGTGGCGAAACGCGACGAGTCTGCGCGACTCTCCTTTTAGAGCTATCAGGGCCCCTCGGGAAACACGCCCTGGAAAATCAGATCCAAAAATCCCTCCCGGGAGCACCCCGGGAGGTCAGGTTCCGAGATCATCTCGTGGAAGTAGAGCGCCCACGATCGCCCGGGCCAAAAGACCCCGAGATCACCTCGGGGAAGCGGAGTCCAAGCTGCCTTCGACCTTAAGCATCGGTCCCCCTTCCATCGCGGATCTATGGATAAGCATCCCTACTATCACAGAGGCATCATGACCCATTAATGTCGCAACGGGTCGAAACACGTAATGACAGCGTGGACTGTTTCAAGGGTTATCCAGTAACCGCCAAAGGGGGGGGTGACATCGATCATAGGCGGGGTGACATCGATCATGGGGACGCACCAAGGCAACCGCCACAGGTATAAAAGGTAGCCCAACCCCTCCGGTAAGGGGGTACTTAAACATTTTTCTGCTTTCTATTATGATCCATAGAGGCACAGACTTGAGCGTTGGAGTGGACTCCGCCAAACAACCTCCGGCGTGTTCCCCTAATGCTCGTGTTGATCTCGCAGGGAGCAGAGTTCTTCCCTTCCCGTCAATATCCATGTGGGCTGAACCTCGGTGACTGACATCGACATCGATTTCCGGAACAGTAATATATAACCAATTTCACCCATTAGAAGCTCTCAATGTTTAGATAAATGGTGATTAGAATGACAATGTCTAGCTAGGACATGTAAGGTTTGTTGGAGGGTACCAAATGGAAGGAAAAAGAAAAAGAAAAAGAAAAGACACCACATAAGCAAGTTCAGATACAAGTTAGTTACCTCATTCTAAAAATCCAGCTCGAAAAGTGTTCAAGCTGGATTAAATAGTGTTCAAATTCACAATTGAAAAATCCAGCTCAAAATTCATCTGGTCATAAGAAGTATTAAATATTGTGGCGTATAATTATTGAAATGAATTCATCATAATCCGATATAATTTAACTACTAGAGCGAACAGATTGTTTACTAAACAAGCATCTTAATCTGTTGGATCTGAGCTGTGGGCAAGATATGGGAACAAGAGATCTACCGAAGACAGAAAATACCAATGTGGCCCATGTAAATATATTGAAAAGGTGACGATACAATTTAGAAAATTAACTATGAGCAGGATAAATGAGAGTTTGGTAAAGAGAAAACACTATTTAAGAACTTCTATTAAAAAATTAGAATATTTCATGATTATCCAAAAAATTCAATATCCATTAAGTGATAAATAAATAAGCAAATGAAAAAAATATTCAAGCTTCTAATGAGATTACTTGTTATTAAGCTAGTGAGCACAAAAATAACAGCAACATATCTTCATGATGAGAAGGAAACAAAACATCTACCTATTGAGCTCAATAACGTCAATTTCTTTTAAATGAGGTATGAATCCTGAGATGTTAGATTTCTAGACGTCCATCATGAGCGCTTTCCGATTTACCCTGGCGGCCGATGGAAAACTTCCGTGAGGACGGGCCGGTCGCCTGAGGTTGAAAAAATCTCATCAATCATTTTTTTTTCAATAAGGTCAATTTCATATATGTGATAGAAGAACCAACGATACTCTGCAATTCTTATCATATTAGTAGATGCATTACAAGCTTTGTATAAGCAACTTGGACTATCATCATATTACGAAGAGATTTATATAAGTATGCATCTAGTAAAAGGCCAATATCTGTTATATTGACAATGTTAACAGTATGCATTAATATGAATGAATCAAATGGAAACAATTTTATACAACAGGTTAGCACAGGTTACCGCTTATAAAATATCTAATGTGTGAAATTACCTATCATGTTACTTCTATAATGCTCAGAAACATAGAGCACAAAATGACAGGCTATCTCAAAATAGTACCTGAATATAGTTAGGGATGACAATTTTTCTCGCGGATTTGGATATCCGCGGGGAAAATTGAAAACGGAGTGGTTTTGAGGAGGTATTATCGGATTTGGATTCGGATTCGGAGATTTTTAAAAATCCCCGAAATAGATTGGGACGGGTATGAGAATGCTATCTCCATCCTCGAAACCGCCCCGATACCTTTAATAATAATAAAATATTAATAATTATTAAAATAATTTAATATATTAATATTAAAGTTGTGTAAAAACCCTAATGAATATCGCTCACTAGTCACTCGCCGTCTCCAACAAGTTGAAAATCCCATTGTTTTTACAACCATGCTTGGGAAATCTCATTTTTTTAATTTGAAAAAAAATAAATATTTCAAGTGGGGATGGGACGGGGACGGGGATAGAGATTTATTCCCCATGGATTCGAGGATGGGGATTCTCCGATTAAGTAGAGACGGGATGAGGACGGGTTCAAAAATAGAGATTTACTTCAGAGACGGATATAAGGATGATAAATTCATCCTCGACCCGTCCCATTGTCATCCCTAAATATAATCCATCCACCGAATCACAATAGGGAATTTTTGCACAGACGTGTTAGCAAGACGATTCTAACAAAAAAAACAAAATATTAATAGCTAACCCTATTGAAAACAAAATAATGATATTAATAAAATATAAAAAACAAAATAATGATATTAATAAAATATATAAAACAAAAATTTCATAAATAAATATTAATATTCAAAAATACTAATTATGAAATAAATAATATTTATACATAATCGAATAATCAACATCATGATCTGTATCATCGTCGTCGTCATCATCACTTAAACGAGGAGAAATTTACATTGGAGCGGAGCTTAAATGAAGATGTCGCATGATCATATCCTGTTGCAGTATACATCTCTAATTTCCTGATCCATTTGTAATATTATCTCCTTCAAATGAAATACCTAGCTTTTCAGTATTTAGGTGATGTTTGGCATGGGAACGAGTAGAATTAATGTAATTAATTATTAAGGTTTAATAATTAATTAGTATTAATTAAAGTAATTGATTTATTTATTTAGTTTATGCTTAATTGATTAATTAATTTTGAATTAATTAAATTAATAATAAATAAATAGTATTAATTAAAGTAATTGATTTATTTAGTTATAATCAGGATTAATTTATTAATTATTTTTTATTTAATTTTGAATTAAATAAAATTATTGAATAATTATTTAATTAAGGTTTAATAATTAATAAGTAGTATTAATTAAAGTAATTGCTTGATTTTTTTGTTTAGGAATAATTTATTAATTAAATTTGAATTAATTAAAATAATTGAATAAAAAAAGAATAATAATTGGGAGAGTGAAAATGAGAGAGTGAAAATCATAGTGAATGACGTGGCATCTTGCATGCACGATCTCCGACGGGTTCACCGTGCCCCCCAGGGTGTAGTTTGATTCGGGACGGCGGCCGAAGGCAGCCGATGGTATCCATGCGATAATCGGATATGTACATATAAAGTGCCACGTCATGCCACATCATTCATTATGATTTTTATTATCTCATTTTCACTCTACCTATCATTGCTTCAAAAAAAAATATAAGTTCAATAATTAAAAATTAAGTGGTATTAACTACAGTTAATTAATAATTAATACTTAATAATTATTTAAGTTTTAATAATTATTTATTTATTTAAATTTAATAATTAATTAGTTATATGCCGGCTTTATAGAGACTTAGCAACTTTATCAAATCTTGAAATAATTAAGTTCAAATATCATATTTTTTTCATGAAAGATTGATTAGGAGTCTATGACATGGCAAGAAGGTTAAAAAACTGATACAAATACAATCATATTTCTTCAAATATAATAACAGAAGTTTTCAAATATGATTATAGAACTCAAGCAGGCAAAAGGATTTTAAGAATTGTTCTCGATTACCTTTCTTCTATGTTCTATTACAAAAAAAATATATACTTCGTACATTTAAATAATGATAGCAAATGACTCAACAGTTGACCCGACCCCGGGCCGGGTCCAGCCCGGACCCGGCCCGGGTCAACGGGCCGGGTGGCCCGTTGACCCGGTTCGCCGGGCCGAACCGTAACCGGCCCGGCATCCCAGGAAGCCAAAACCGGTGACCAGTTCGCCTTAAATCCGTGAAAAATTTTAGATTAAAGGAATAAAAACCGAAAAGCTAAGGTATTGCATTGCCGCCTGGATTTATATAGAGTTCTTTCCCAAATGAACATTTGCATTAACAATGTGGGACTTATCTGAACAAAAAGACTACAAATGATTTTATTACCTGGCCTGGACTTATATAGAGCTCTTTCTCAAATGAACATTTACAGTTAGCGATGTGGGACTAATCTTAACAAAAAGACTACAAATGATTTTATTGCCTGGCCTGGACTTATATAGAGTTCTTTTCCAAATGAACATTTACAGTTAGCGATGTGGGATTAATTCACCGTTCATTAACTTTAGATTTGATAAAACTGTCACAAATATATTTATTTAAATTATGTTTAGTTTCTTTTATTAAAAAGTCATAAAAAATTTACTTATAAGTCCCAAAAATAATTATATATATATGTTAGTAAAACAAATAAAATTTTGATGAATAATTTACCGAAATAGTTCTTGTTCTTAATCTGAATAAAAATTGAATTTATTTTCTCCTTGGAATTAGTGATGGTTCTGATAAAAAATTAAATTTATTTTCTCCTTGGAATTAGTGGGGATTCTTGCTCTCACGCGCCGGGATCTCGGCTCAAGGAGATGTCGGCTGCGTTTGCCATTTTTTTTTTTTTTGCCTAAAGTGCCTAAATTTATTTTTTTAATTTAATTTTTAATTTTTTTAATATAATACTCTTGAACCGTGGCGAACCGTGAATCGAACCGTGAACCGGCGGTTTCGAACCGTGAACCGTAACCGACTTAGGCGGTTAAGGTTAAGGGTCGACCTCCCACGAACCGTCGAACTGGCGGTTCCGAACCGTCGAACCGGCAGTTCCGAACTGTCGAACCGGCGGTTCTGAATCGTGGTCGGGTCTATCAACAGGTAAAAGGATTTTGCATCACAAAATTATTGAAGGGAATAATTTAATGACTTAACAAATTAAATAATAATATCTCTTATGGATGGATGCATGTATCAGATCAGAAATGATATAACCAGAAAAAATGCACATCAAATGTTTGAGCTTTAAAATATGCACCGTAAGGGACGGCAGGGGTCGGCTGCATAGTCGGTCACGTCCGACAGGGGCGCGGGGGTCGGCCGCACCCCGCGGAGACCAGTCGAGACCAACTGGGCTCCCGCGGACCAGGAAGCCGCTGCCGGCAGGGACCGACCACGTCCAGCAGTCATCAACAGCAGTCTGGGAGGGTGAGAAAAGTGAGGGGAGATTACCGTGTCCGTCGTCGTTAGAGATCCGAGATCGCCACTCGTCTCACCTCCAAAACACAAATCCAGATCTAGGGCAAAGGTTGGGCGTTTGATTTGCATTTTTCAGTCTGTTTTTCATTTTCATTTTCTATAGAAAATGCAATTTTCTGGAAAACATGTTTGGTTTGTATTTTCCAGCTTTGTTTTCTAGAAAAAAACATAGCGTTTTCTGGAAAATTGGAGAATGAAAAAAAATCATTTTTTAGAAAACTAAAAAATGCGGTTTTCTGGAAAATGAAAATGGAAAATGAAACAAACCAAACGCCCCCTTAACTTTTTAAAAGGTATTTTGCGACGAACGAATTTTCGCCCCAAAAGTTGTGGACGAAAATTGATTTTCGTCCCAAAAGTTGTGGACGAAAATCGATTTTCGTCCCAAACATTTGGGACAGAAGCAGTTTTCGTCCCAAAAATTGGGGACGATAACAGATTTTTGTCCCAAACATTTGGGATGAAAACAATTTTCATCCCCCAATAATAATTCAAATTCAAATTTTAATTATTTTTAAATATTTTGGATTTTGGGACGAATCTAGGATTCATTCCAGAATTGGCGACGAATCTAGAGATTTGTCCGAGATTTAGCGACGAATATTGTAGGGGGAATATGTGGATTCGTAACTAAATCTGGAACGAATCCTGGATTCGTTCCAGAATTAAAATTAATTATAAATAATTAAATGAGGTGAAAACCCTATATAAAGATATCGAAATTACACGAAACCGATTCCTACGTGTTAGTCTACTTCTCCTGAATTTATAATTGCTCTCAAATATCAATTTTAAATAATATATTGAAACCAGTGATTTTTTAATCCTGAATTTGATTTTTTTTAAATAGTTTCATGTTAAAAAAATCATAGCTATAAATATATTTGATCTCAATCACGTTTGAGAGTATTTATATAATCAGGAGAGCTACACAAACACATAAAACTAGTTTGGAATCATTTCGAACCCTCTAACATTAATTTGTAACTCTAATCTATATTAAACTCAATTTCATTTACAATTTAAACATTTACATGCTTAACTTTCATATATATATATATATATATTATATATATATATATATATATATATATATAGAATTGCTCTGCTACGGACCGCGTGCGGACTAGTGCTTGATCGGTCACTAGACCGATCAGGCAGATGCATGATCGATCACCAGACCGATCAGGAAGGTGCCTGATCGGCCACCGGAGGCTCGAGAGCCTCCCTGATGGGTTCACCCGTACCCGATGGGTTCACCCGTACCCGACGGGTTCACCCCTACCCTCTAGGGTTCATCTATTTATCCTGAACTTTTTGAAAAGCAGAGATTTTTTTACCCTGACTTTTATTTTAAAAATAATTTCAGGTTAAAAAAATCAATGCTATAAATATATTATGGCTAAATAATTTTTGAGTGTATTTTTTAAATTAATAGAACTATTCATTTGATTGTAGATATATTTTTTATTTTAATTTTTAAAAATTGTGAATTCATCTCATTAAGATTTAGAGACGAAACTCAGGATTTATCCCAGATTCAGGGACAAATCCGATATTCATCCATGATTCATAAAATTAATTATTATTATTATTATGAATTTAGGAAATTCTTGGATGAATTTTTAATTTGTCCGAAATTCTGCGACAAATAAAAAATTCGTTGCAGATGTTGCGACGAAATATCAACGAACATTTAAATTTGTTGCTCAACTGCAATAATTTTTTGGACGAATAATAATTTGTTGCTAAATTGCGGCGAAAGTTTTTCATTGCTAAGTTCGTTGCTAATTAACAACAAATATTCTTTTTGTCGCAAAATTTGTTATAATTTTGAGACGGAAAATATTTATCCCAAAATTTCGTCCCTAAATCACTTTTTTTATAGTGTATGTATGCCATACTAAAGTCAAATTCCTTCTTTATTTTTTAATTTATCAAATTTCATTCAACTTCACTCTTCACTCTTCACTCTTCACTCTGTGTCATGCTCTCGAGGGGCCCGCATGTTTGATGACAAATGAACATCTCCCCTGTATGACAAACAATCTGAAACATTTATACATGGTCTACACGACCCCCAATATACCTCGGCCAACATGGCCGAAAAATATAGCAAAAGAAAATTAAATGCATCACAGACCAATCACAAGCATACAAAGCGTGTGTAGGCACGACTTACATCACAAGGTTCTCCAAGGCACACAAAGCACACTTTAACAAAATAAAGGACATATACAAGCCCATGAAAAGTAAAAAAAAAAAATACACTCACCACATGAATACCAAAACTGAAACTGAAACGAAGTCTTCAACAAAACGGGATTGGCTGCCGGGTCTCTCTCCTGGCAACTCCAAGTATATCAACCTAAAAATAAAAATATAGCAATCGTGGATGAATCCGAGCAGACTCCGCAGGTATAGAGATAGGTTGCATAACATCAAAAAGTTATACAAGCAGTATAAAATGAAGCAGATATAATCTGATATCAAAAACATAGCTGAAATATTGTATGAAATGTATATACCAAAGTTTTCCAACCTGTGGGATACTAAAATCATGGGCCCTGAAAACCTGAACCCTTCACAGGTAAGCTCGTAGACACGAGCAATACACGATCACCTGACCTCGTACCACACGAGCAATGCAAGGTCACCGGACCCAATGCGTGATGTCTCTTGTTTGTGCATGTCAAATATATACGACAAGCATAATCAAATGCAATCTATACATCATGTATATGATACAATGACATGGTCCCCCTGACGCTAGCCAACCACTGTCACATAAGTGAGAGTGATGTCGGAGTACACACTCCATGGTAGGACTGTAAAAATTGTACGCACTCTGCCATCACTGCTTCTAAGTGACTGAGTGAACAAAATGTTGGTGGAGAACCACTCTCCTACCCCAAGTCATATGGGAGAACACCACTCTCATCTCCTCGTATCAATAAAAAGAGGAGGGATCTTCGCCTGCTACCACACCGCGACAACCAGTACCCCTAAGTGGCCAAGCAGAGCCCCCGGCAGAACAACTACACACTACCTCCTGATACTAGTAACCCATGAGTGACTAAGTGGGCAGATCCTATATGACTAACGACCCGTCTCAACCACAAGGGAACTAAGAGTCATCAGCTATGCAACTGTGCAAGGATGGTGCATGACACTAAGCAATACAACACCCACTAGATCATCGCTCATACCATAATATGACATGCACAGGTCTGAATCATGTATCATAACCTGACCATCATACAATTAGGTAAACATGTAAAAGTAACTAGTGGTCAACCTAATGTCATGAATAACGTGACATGCAACCAATCTTAAGCACATTTTCATACGTGTATACTCTACGAAGCGAGAGTATCAAAGTGAGACTGTATAGATGTAAACATAGTTATCATAAGTTCAAGGATCTAAGTATCAAGCGGGATAATCAAAAGTAGGATAAAAGTTATAACATACAACTACCATAATAATAAGTCATGCATACAATATCAGAAGGAGTCAAGTCAGAGGTACCTGCCTCCCATAAAGATGCTCGTTAGTGAAGAGAATCTCAATCCAGAAATCCAAAAACAAATCAGTGTTCTGTATTAGATACATAATTCTTAGTTACCAAAGCAGTTGATAACTAGCTAAATGTAGTTACAACTCTAATAGAAATCATCCTATAAGTAATAATCATTAATTAACTCTAATTAGTGATTATTTACTGATTAGGTTGAATCACGGTTCAAGTTAGACTTACCCCACACTTAAAACCAAGTGACCACCTCGACTTAACCTAAGCCTTTAACCAAGTATTTCCAAGATCACAAGAATCAAGCTACAACTTTATCGACATAAATTAACTTGGAAACAAAACATTCAATTTCCCAAAACGCATGTAGCTCACGGCATAGGCACAGTATCAGAGATCAACCCCACAATTCCTCCACCTAACAGTTACGCAGGAAACCACAGAAGATCAGATTTGAAGGCAAATAACTACACTTGATTCCAAATTAACATCAACCAAGAACAGCTCCTATTCACATTTCCAAATTGGACCAAGAATCAAAACAACTCCAAGAACTCCTAAAATAGAAGACGAACAACAACTTATAGCTCCAATCAACAAAACCACACGACACTGATCAAACACAGGTTGATCTCCATACCGCACGGCAAAAGCTTTAAACCGCAATCCCATACCTAACAACTCCCTCAACAGATCTAGCTCACAGCAAAAATAGAGGAACAAGATCAGAGTATCGATTGCACAGTGCATCGATAGCGATTTACCGAACAGAAACCCAAATTCCAAACCAAGAAATCCAACAGTATTCGATTCCAGAACTACGGAATAAATCCAAGCAGAAACGATTTGAAAACCACATTGCTATCACGATCAGTAATCTAAATTAGAAACTATCTCTTCTTTACTGATCTAACACAAACCATCATCACTATCAACGCAACAAATCACATAACTGACTAGAACAGAAATCCAAATCAGACAACGAACCCATCAACTCTGCTCTAGCAGGATTCTACTCAAGATGACTGATCCGGTCGGATAGGTTTTCGGAGTTGACCGGAGGCCCGGTCGGATCAAGTCTTGGTAGAGGAGAGATGGTCGAGTCAAGTCTTGGTCAGCCCAAGATAGTCAGATACACCAGACGTCGATCCGGCTTGAGTGACCAGAGTTCGAGGTTGCTTGGACTGAGAGTCGGTCAACGATATCTAGCCGGGTGTTCCCGATCGGGGATCAGCGGTCGGGAATGTTCGGTCGGGTAAAGTCAGGAGCACTTGTCAGGCTCCTCGAAAAATGAAGCACTCAGTACAAAGTGGATCTCCCAGTCAGGGATTCCTGGTCGGGGCGCCCGACCGGGCGTTCTCGATCAGGTAAAGTCAGAAGCACTTGTCAGACTCCTCGGTAAAGGAAGCGCTCAGTACAAAGTGGATCTCCCAGTTGGGGATTCCCGGTCGGGGCGCCCGGTCGGGCGTTCTCGATCGGGTAAAGTCAGAAGCACTTGTCAGGCTCCTCGAAAAAGGAAGCTCTCAATACAAAGCGTGAATAGTAGAGCACCCTGGCTTATCTGACCGACCACCTTCACCCGCCCGTTCAGGAGTCGGTAAACCCATGGTGGCCTAATCGGGTGACCCCGAACGATCGAATGACCTCATCATAATCAGGAAGATTTCCTAAATCTCCCCATTATGAGGGAAGGATTCCTAACATAATCATGACCTGACAGCCGCAAAACATTAATGAGGGTCAGAGGAGACAATTTGGACAGATTGTCAAGTGGTTGTGGCAGTCTCATCGGGCAACTAAGGCTGCCATTAGTCAAATCCGCCAACTGACCAGCTCTTAATGAGACAGGATAGCTCTGACAAGACAGAGGGCTCCCCCCCATATAAACCCCCTTGAAGCTCCAAAGAAAGGGGTTCCTGCAATTGAAAACCTCTTCCACCTTGTGTTCTTGTTTTTGGTCTGACCCGAGCCACTTGTGTCCTAATCGCTTTCAAGCCCGACCCTGACTCAGCCGCTATCGCAGCCAAGGTCATCTTAGTTAGACCAACTCACTCGAGTGAGAGCCGCTTGTCGACAGGATCAAATTTGGCGTCGTCTGTGGGAATTTGCCTGATCGAAAGACAAAGATGAGTGACTCTAACAGGGTGACCGCTACTCTCTCACAGGAGGACCTTGATTTGCTGGTAGCCGCCAAAGCTCAGAAATTGGCAGCAGAGCAAAGGACTGTTGGTTGACTGACTCAAGAAGGCCCATCTGAGCCAGCGGCTCACGCTGGCACAGAAGGCGGAGTTCGCCCGGGTGACCGCCCTGACTTCCCCCGAGTGTTCTTCAGCCTTGCAGAAGGTGTTGGACAGTCCGACCCACATGAAGTCTCTTCCAACCAAGCCAGAGTCAACAAAAGGAAAGCTCCAATTATCTAGGATCCGGCTGAGCGTACTAGATTTCCCTTCTCTAGTCAAGTTCTGCAAGAGTCTGTCCCCAAACATTTCTGGCTCTTTTCTATCCCTGAATATGGAGGATCTACATACCCAGAGGAACACTTAATGAAGTTCGAGAATGCAGCACTACTGCATCAATACTCAGATGGTATCAAGTGCCGGGCGTTCCTGACCACCTTGGCAGGGCCCGCTCAGCGCTGGTTTGATTAACTCCCGGAGGGGTCCGTGCGCGAGTTTGCTGATTTCAAAAGACTTTTCCTCGAGCACTTTGCAAGCAGCAAGAGGCATCATAAGACAAGTCTTAATCTTTTCACCTTAAAGCAGAGTCCCACGGAAACCATGCGGGCTTACATCAAGAGATTCAACCAGATTGCATTGGATGTGCCCACTACCACCTCGGAGGTGTTGATCAGTGCCTTTGCTCAAGGTCTACAAGAAGGAGAGTTCTTCAGGGCATTGATCCGGAAACCCCCAAAGGACTTTGAAAGTCTGCTGGGCAAAGCCGCGAAATATGTGGATGTGGAAGAAGCACAAGCTACCTGACGACGGGAGGTCGGCCCATCACCAGTGGCCCCTCATAATCAAAGAGCAACACCTCCTAGGGGACCTCTCCAAAGCCCCCAAGCCATGGGGCATAGGCCTAGAGCTGAGCGAGGTGTGGTTCAGCAGGTGGCACAGGGATGCCTCCCCAACAGATGGCAACCCTATTGTACCTTTCATCACAGCCACACCCACGACACGCAAGATTGTTGGCAAGCCGATCGGGGGCAAGCTCGCCCTGGCCGAGGGACTCCCAGAGGAGCTCATCAAGGAGGAGCTCGAGGATGAGAAAGGGTGCAACCAAACCAACAAGACCCTAATACTCAAGTGGCCACCCCCGCAGCACGACAGCTATTCCCATCCCCCAGCTATCCCAGGCCGGGAGACACAAATGAAGAACAGGCCAACACAGTACAAGAATCGATCACCGTCATCTCGGGTGGCCCCACTTATGGAGACTCTAACCGAGCCAGAAAGTCTCAAGTTAGGCGCTTGGAGATCCACCAAGTGGGTAGCAGCTTCGCCCAAGCCAGAGGGCCGCAAATCAGCTTTGGCCCTCAAGACCTGCAAGGGGTGGAAGTCTCATATGATGACGCGCTGGTCATCACGACGGTCATAACGAACTACCAGATCCACTGAACCATTGTGGATACTAGAAGTTCAGTAATCATTCTATACAAAAAGGCATTCGATCAATTGCAAATTGAAGCCAGTGAGCTACAACCCGTGACCACACCCCTCTTTGGGTTCACAGGAAGTAAGGTCCAGCCAGTAGGCCAGATCAAGTTGGTCATCTCACTCGGGGAAGATCCCTTGAGGAGGACCCAATTGTTAACCTTTTTGATAGTAGATGCACCCTCTGCCTATAATGTTATCTTGGGCAGACCCGCACTTAATGAGTTCAGAGTGGTGGCGTCAACCTTCTACTTGAAGGTGAAGTTTCCAGTTGGTGACCAAGTGGGAGAAGTCAGGGGTGACCAGAAAGTGGCGCGTCGTTGCTATGTCGATGATGTCCACACGGAGGTGAGGAAGGCATTTCGAGCCCCCCCCCCCCCCCCCCCCCCCCCCCCCCCCCCCCCCCCCCCCCCCCCCCAGCTAGTTGCAACATGGTGCAACCCTTTCCCTGGGCCAAATTAAGAGAAAAGAAGGAAGAGATCCAGCTCCTACCAGACCGAGAAGAGACGAAGGTGAAGATAGCTCCAGGGCTACAGCCCGACCTCAAGCAGCAGTTGATAAAATGCTTGACCGAAAATCAGGATGTGTTTGCTTGGTCGGCCAAAGATCTGAAGGGTATCAAGCCGGAGGTCATGGAGCACAAACTACATGTTTTCCCAGACGCAAGACCTGTGAAGTTGCGGAAGAGATACTTCAGCCTTGATCAGAATAAGATAATTCAGGCAGAGGTAGAAAGACTCTTGGATGTAAGACACATATGGGAGGTGCAGTTCCCAACTTGGTTGGCAAATGTGATGTTAATGTCCAAGCCAGAGAACAAGTGGAGGGTCTATATTGATTTTAGATACCTTAACAAGGCCTGCCGGAAGTGAGCTCATTTGCATGTTGGATGCCTACCAAGGGTATCATCAAGTGTCGTTGTCTCCCAGTGATCAAGAGAAAGTCAGCTTCATCACAGCTGAGGGCACCTACTGTTATACGGTCATGCCCTTCGGACTCAAGAACGCAGGAGCCACTTATCAAAGATTGATGAACAAGGTGTTCAAGGAGAAACTCGATAGGAACAGTGAAGTGTATGTAGATGACATCCTCATCAAGTCCCTCAAGGCAGCATACCTAGTAGTAGATGTGGAGGAGACATGTTGCACTCTAAGAAGGTATGGTCTCAAACTCAATCCAGCCAAATGTTTGTTTGGGGCCAAGAGTGGGAAGTTCCTGGGCTACATCTTGACTGAGCGGGGTATAGAGGCTAACTCTGGAAAGGTGAAGGATCTGCTGGACATGCCGCCACCCAAGAACCTGAAAGAAGTACAACGCCCGACTGGGAGGATCATGACCCTCTCTCGTTTCATCTCTAGGTTGGCTGATCGGAGTCTTCCCTTCTTCAAGATCCTACGCAAGGCCACCAAATTTCAATGAGACGCTAAATGTGATCAAGCTTTTGAAGAGTTAAAGTCTTACCTGGTTAGTCTGCCGGTCTTAGCTAAACCTGAGGAGGGAGAAGTGTTCTATGTATATCTATCAGCTACAGAGGGATCTATGAGTGCGGTGCTTGTAAAACAGAAGGAGGTTGAACAACAACCCATTTATTTCTTCGGGCACTTGCTTAAAGAAGCCGAGTGTAGATATAATACACTCGAGAAGTTAGCTTATGTACTTGTGTTGATGGCTCGGCGCTTGTGCCCTTATTTCTTGGCTCATCCCATCCGGGTGCTAACTAATAGCACACTCGGGAAGGTGTTGGTTAATCCGAAAGCCTCGGGTCGGATGATTAAATGTACTATAGAGCTGAGCGAGTATAATATCCAATATCTACCTTGGACCGCCATCAAGGCTCAGGCGTTAGCTGATTTCCTCAGCCAACTTCACACTGAAGAAGAAGAAGAAGAGACATGGAAAGTCTATGTTGATGGCTCGGCCACTCGGGTAGGAAGTGGCATTGAGATCTTGCTGATTTCTCCGAAGGGAGATCACCTTCATTTAGCTGTGCGATTGGAGTATCGGGCCACTAACAATCAAGCAGATTATGAAGCTCTCTTGGCAGGGTTGCAGGCTGCTAAGCACGTGGGGGCTCCCAGGTCATACTGCACTCGGATTCCCAATTGGTGACTCGGCGACTAGCCGGGCAATTTGAAGTGAACAATGAGCCGTTGCAAACTTATATAAATGCTTATGAGCGAGTAAAGGCCGAGTTCCAAGAGGTGCAGATACTCCAAATTCCCTGAGGAGATAATCTCAAGGCTGTTGAGCTAGCTAAGTTGGCCAGCGCTATCACTCCATGGGTCTTCGCTTAGCCCTCGCCCCAGGTTATGCTCGTGACTCAGGTCGAAAGAGAAACGGAGATGGAAGTAGAAGGTGACTGGAGAGCTCCACTCATAGCTTATCTATAAGATGGGGCTCTCCCAACTCACCTGGAGCAGGCTCGGTTATTGAAGAAGAGAGCAGCACGATTCACTCTGGTGGGGGATACTCTGTACAAGTGAGCCTTCTCTAGGCCACTACTCAAATGCCTAGGGGAGGAAGATGCAGATTATGTATTGAGAGAGATACACTTGGGGTTCTGTGGGAATCATTTAGGAGGTCGTTCTATGGTGTGGAAGGTCTTGCTAGTAGGATACTTTTGGTTGACACTTCAGAAGGATGTCGATCAAATGGTTGCCTCCTGTCTCTCCTGTCAGAAACATTAGAGCCTGTCTCATCAGCCCGTCGAGGCTTTGAGGGTGCCCACTGTGTCATGCCCTTTTGATCAGTGGGGCATGGATATAGTGAGACCCTTCCCCCTTACAGTCACTCAGAAAAAGTTCTTGTTGGTTGCTGTAGACTACTTTTAAAAGTGGATCGAAGCGGAGGCTTTGGCTCGAATCACTGAGCAGGCGGTCATCAAATTTTGTGGCAAAACATCCTATGTCGATATGGGATACCACATAAGTTGGTGTCAGACAATGGTTGGCAGTTCCAGGGTCGCAAGATTCAAGAATGGTGCGCGGCTTATGGAATCAAGCAAGCATTCACTTCAGTGGCTTATCCCCAAAGCAACGGTTAGGCAGAGGTTGCCAACCGAGAAGTCCTGAAGGGCCTCAAGATTAAGCTAGACCATGTGAGTGGCACCTGGGTGGATATGCTGCCCAGTGTCTTGTGGGCTCTCCGAACCACCCCCAAAGAATGCTTAGGTTGTACCCCATTCCAGTTAGTGTATGGTAGTGAAGCAATGGTCCCGATGGAGGTGGAATGTGAGTCCGACAAAAGGCACCTCTATGGAGAAGACAACGCAGAGAAGAGGCGCTTAGAGCTGGATTTGATTGAGGAGATTCGGGATCGGGTGGCGGTCTGCATGACTACTTACAGATAAAGGATGCAGCGTAGATATAACCAGAGAGTCATACCCAGGAGGTTCCAAGTAGGCGACCGCATATGGAAGAGAGTCAAGCCGGTGGGGGAAGTAGGCAAGCTGGAGCCACAATGGGGAGGACCCTTCCTGGTGATCGAGAAGTTGGGGTCGGGAGCCTACTATATGCAAGATGCCCAAGGGAAGAGGCTGGGAAGGCCTTGGAGTGCAACACACTTAAAATTGTATCATGAGTATGGTTGAGTTGAGTGGCCCCTGTAATTGTATTACCTAAATATGATAGCGATGCTCAAGGTATCTAAAAAGCTCTAGACCCAAGCTCTCACTCAAGCGAGTTATAAGTGGGCATGCTCCCACACACCGATCGACCTTGGTGCCGGTCGGGCGTGGCGGTCCACGCTCAGTCGGGTAAGCCAGGTGATGTCCAGGCTCTCGCTCAGGCGAGTTATAAGTGGGCATGCTCCCATGCACCCATCGACCTTGGTGTCGGTCGGGCGTGGCAGTCCACGCTCGGTCGGGTAAGCTAGGCGATGTCCAGACCTTTGCTCAGGCGAGTTATAAGTGGGCATGCTCCCACGCACCCATCGACCTTGGTGCCGGTCGGGCGTGGCGGTCCGTGCTCGGTTAGGTAAGCCAGGCGATGTCCAGACCCTCGCTCAGGTGAGTTATAAGTGGGCATGCTCCCACGCACCCATCAACCTTGGTGTCAATCGGGTGTGGCAGTCCACGCTCAGTCGGGTAAGCCAGGCGATGTCCAGACTCTCGCTCAGGCGAGTTATAAGTGGGCATGTTCCCACGGACCCATCGACCTTGGCGCCGGTCGGGCGTGGCGGTCCACGCTCGGTTGAGTAAGCCAGGCGATACCCAGACTCTCGCTCAGGTGAGTTATAAGTGGGCATGCTCCCACTCACCCATCGACCTTGGCGCCGGTCGGGCGTGGCGGTCCACACTCGATTGGGTAAGCCAGGCAATGTTAGACTCTCGCTCAGGCGAGTTATAAGTGGGCATGCTCCCACGCACCCATCGACCTTAGCGCCGATCGGGCGTGGTGGTCCACGCTCGGTCGGGTAATCCAGGCGATGTCCAGACTCTCGCTCAGGCGAGTTATAAGTGGGCATGCTCCCACAAACCCATTGATCTCGGCGACGATCGGGCGTGGCTGACCACGCTCAGCCAGGTAAGCCAGACAGTATCCATACTCTCTCTCAGGCGAGTTATAAGTGGGCATACTCCCACGAACCCACTGATCTCGACAACGGTCGGGCGTGGCTGACCACGCTTGGCCAGATAAGCCAGACAGTGTCCAGACTCTCGCTCAGGCGAGTTATAAGTGGGCATGCTCCCACGCACCCACCAACCTAGATGACGGTCGAGTGTGGCTATCCACGCTCGGTCAGGTAAGGCAAGTGGTATCCTTATTCTTGGACGCTTGTGTTATGAAGGAGCATTTTCCCAAGTACTAGCTGACCCCGGGTGATAGAGCCCGAGTAACGGTCTTGGCTCGACCAAGTGGCATATCCCAAGTAAGGGTCTCAGCTTGACCGAGTTACAGAGCCCAAGTAACAGTCTTGGCTCGACCTAGTGACATATCCCAAGTAAGGGTCTCGGCTTGACCGAGTGACAGACCCCAAGTAACGGTCATGGCTCGAACTAGAAACATATCCCGAGTAAAGGTCTCGGCTTGACCGAGTGACAGGGACCAAGTAAGGGTCTCGGCTTGACCGAGCGATAGAGCCCGAGTAACGGTCTTGGCTCGACCAAGTGACATATCTCGTGTAAGGGTTTCAGCTTGACCGAGTGATAGATCCTGAGTGTGAGGCTCTTAGCTAGCCCAAGTGATTGATCTTGAAGGAACATATGTCTTGAATGGCGTTAGTCATTCCCGCACAACAATCTCTAAGTCTTATCCAAGGATGAGCCGGGACGTAAAAATTAATTAACCCAAGGGTCGGGTGCCCGGGCAACTAGTGTAATCGTCACGACCCAACTGATCGACCTGTTGGGTGAGTACTCGGACAAAAACACATTCGTGAGGAAGAAGAGTCTCCTCAAGCCCGATTGACCGGGCCCGGGTCAAGGTTTTATGACTAAATGATCGACCCCGAGTGAGGAATCTTAGTTAGCCAAGGTAATCGACCCCGAGTCTGGGTCTCGGCTAACCCAAGCGATCGGTCTCGAGTGGTCGAGCCCGGATAAGGGTCTTGGCTGGGTCGAGTCATTGATCCCGAGTAAGGGTTTTAGCTAGCCCGAGCCATGGATGCCAAGTGAGGAGGTTTAGTTAGCCTGAAGGACAGAGCTTGAGTGGATTAATGGCTTACCGACGTGCATAATCTTCATTTGTAGTAACCGTTGGGCCTTGATCTGGGAAGGGCCAGACCCCGAAGGTTTTGCTGGCTAGCGAGCAAAGTAAAGGCCTCTACATGTCAGATCCGACTAGTTGATATAACTTGCTGTGAGACCTAGCTCCCCGGGCTGAATACATAGAAGATGAATTAACTTAGAAATTGATAATAACAAGCCCGAGCCCTAGAGAACGTTGGCGAGTTTGAAACCCACTAAAAGGAAAAGACATTGAAATCCAGCTGAAAGTGTAACAAGACAACAGATCCAAAATCACATTTAAGAAAATTAAAAACAGAGCTTCATAGGAGAATAAGGCCCAAGGTCGTCAAAACAGTGGCAGGCCTGGAACGACCGAGTCAAAAAGAAAGAAAAAAAACTGAGTACATTTTAAGTAAAGGGCGAGAGAGCGTCATCTGGGATGAGTGCTTGGATCAAGGTCAACCTCACGACATTTGGAGGTAAATTTGCTAGGATATGGCCGACATCCTTGAGTTGTTGCAGGGTACCTTCTATGCCGTACTTAATCATGTTATCCGTGCGGCGAACCACCTGTCGGAGGAAGGGTTCGGACCGAACGTAGTTCAATCGAAACACTTCCAACCACGCCGGTTCTCCCGACTTATAGGCCTCTAGCTCTCCCTTTAGCCGAGTGATCTCTGCATCCTGATCTGCCATCTCTGCTTCCTTGGCCACCAACTGAGCTTCCAGGGCCTTAAGAGCTTCCGCCTGAGCTGCCAGCTCTGTTTCTTTATTTGTCAGGGCCAGTTGAGTCTGATTATGGGTCGCGGCTGACTCCTTCGGTTGTTCTTGTAGGCCCCTAGCTTCAGCTGTTTTCTTGTCCAGGTCAGACCGGGCTCGGGGCCTGGCGAGTGAGAGCAGTCTTCTTTAGGCCCTCCGCGGTGTCCATCCTGTTAGACAACTGGTCTATTTCCCGGGAAGCAGCGGCTAGCACTTGGTGCTCCTCTTCTAACCGAACGTTAGCCTCCGCTAACTGCGTCCTCAGTGTAGTTATCTCAGAGCGGTGAAGCTCCTGACCTGCCTCGCCAGAGGGAAGGGTGCACTCACCCAGCTGGGCCTCCAGCTCCCTTACTCTCAGTTCCCCTGCCCGACGTTGCCTGGTATTGATGACCAGGGACTGGGCCACTACCCGGCAGGCGACCCAAAACTATACAAGAGCAAACGTTATGGATAGAAGTATGAATAACCTAAAGAAGAAGAAATTTACCTGAGTGGCGTCCATAAAGAAATTATCGGTCAGACTTAAAGGACTCCTCTCCTAGATCATTGTCATACCTTGATCCCAGCTGGCGACCAGCTAACCGTGTAAGTTGATCTGTTGAGGTGTGACGATTTGGATCAAACTGGTTGCCGAGGGGAGTTGCATTTCCACCGGGTGTCGGGGAGTGGAGTGCATGGACTAAAGAGCAGCCACGACATCTTCTCCCGAGGGATCTACCGAAGCTGCAGAGCGATGAGGCTCCTGGTCGGAAGTTGAGGCCCCAGGGCGAGATTATCCCGAGCCAGAGGTAGAGGGCCTCGAGCGAGGGGCGCTGAGCCAGAGGTCGAGGCTCGAGAGGTAACACGGCTGGACGATGGAGTTGTCTGGTTGCGCGTCTCCCCAATCCGAGCCCGGGCTAATGATGCGCTCGGGGAGATAGTCAGCCGAAGGCGTTTTCATGTTGGTTCTCCCGAGGTCGACTGTGCTGGTGTCGTTGCTGGTGTCTCAGTCTCCACGCCCACCACTTGGGGCTCTGCCTCAGAGCCCTCCGCCGGCAGCTCGGCCTCTTGATCATCTTCTCCATCCCTTGATTGCTCCGGAGCTGGGGCGACGTTTACCGGAGGCACCTCCCGGTTGGCCAACTCTTCCGCAGCCCGGGCATTCAATGCCTCTTCGTCCAAGCCCAGTTCTTCTACGAGGAGGGCGTTCATCATGGTTTCAGCTGCAACATAGAAAAAAGTTTTAGTTAGAGCTAAAAATTCAAAGGAGAAGAAAGGACTTACCAAAGGTGCTGGGCAGAGCTGTGGGAGTGTGGCTCAGCTGGAAGATGCATAGAACAGCCTCACTCAACAGCTTGCCGGCGTGGAAGCATTGTCCCCCAATCTTGGAGAACGCTAGTTGGAAGGCCAGATCCGAGCAATAGCACTTAGGCATGGGGGGTTGGGCAGGCATATCCTCTACCCACTCGATCGCCCAGGTCAAGGGAGGGGATGAGCGCATGTAGAAGAAATGGGATTTTCAACCTTTATTGGAAGACGTGACCTTATCTAAAAAGGCCAACTTAGCTCGGGCTTGGAAGAAAAAATTACCCGACTCTTGCTTTTTAAGGTAGGAAAAGAAATGAAAGACTCGGGGGTTGAGAGGGACTCGGTAGGTAGTAAAAATAACGACTGTCCCACACAGAATCCGAATGAAGTTCGGAGCCAGTTAAGAAAGAGGTACTTGGAAGTATCTACAGACCTCCATGATGAAGGGATGCAAAGGGAATCTCAGACCGGCTGCTAGATGATCTTTGAAAAGGGTGAAGTATCCCATGGGAGGCTGATGAGGTCGTTCCCAATGAAAGGGAAGAGCCAGAAGATGATCTTCAGGGATTTGATAGTCCAGGCGAAGGGTCTCAAGGTGACCTAGGGTAAGGGTCGAAACGGTAGTCGTATACCACAAGCTAGGCGAAGAAATTGACTCAGCCATTGAGTCGGGGTCAGGAATTACTAAAGGAAGGAACTTAGAAAGGAAAAGGAGCACCTAGAGGTCAAGTTCGCTGGAGACCACAAATCGCCGGAGCTCACAGGGGTCAAGCGGCGAAGGTCGGACCGAAGATGAAGTGAGAGCGAGAGGTAAAGTGATGAGGGTTAAAATGAGGAGTGAGCCTATTTATACTGCAGGAAGGAATGGGAGAGCCGTCGGATGAGCAAGGTAAAAAAGGCGGGATTAGATCTCGACCGTTGATCTCCCGCTCATTCCCGAAGTTTCGAGACCCATCACCCTGCCATCGCACGAGTTTGACGGATGGCACATCGGTGCCAGGGAATGCCAGTCGAGGAATGACACACGACAGAGGCATTAAATGCTGATTTGATTAGGGATTCTGCATTTAATAACCAAGATCCGACGACCATGATGGGACTCGGGAGTATGACATAGTGGGCATCCGACCGGGTGAATAGCCTGTCAGTCGGACTCCTCGCCTCCTTCGACTAGACTTGAAGGGGAGGCTTGTGATCCAGTCAGATAGATTTTCGGAGTTGACTGGGGGCCCAGTCGGATCAAGTCATGGCCGAGGGGAGATGGTCGAGTCAAGTCTTGGTCAGGCCAAGATAGTCTGATACACCAGACGCCGATCCATCTTGAGTGATCGGAGTTCGAGGTTGCTTGGACTGAGAGTCAGTCAACGATATCCGGCCGGGCATTCCCGATAGGGGATCAGCGGTCGGGAATGTTCGGTCGGGGAAAGTCAAAAGCACTTGTCAGGCTCCTCGGAAAAGGAAGCGCTCAGTACAAAGTGGATCTCCCAGTCGGGGATTCCCGGTCGGGAGCTCCCGGTTGGGGCGCCCGACCGGGCGTTCTCGATCTGGTAAAGTCGGAAGTGTTGGTGCAAGTTGCATCAATGATGTTCTCCTTTATGTGTTTTAATGTTTGACAATGTACTTAAGTCAGTAATATGTTGAACAGACAAAGGGGAGCGAAGGAGAAGTAACCTAAGCCTGAGAAAAGTCCTAGTTAAGCGAGGCATGGAAACCCTAAGACCTAGCGAAGGGCCGCTAGGCTCTGGCGAAGGGCTGCCAGAAAGAAAAGACCTAGCGAAGGGCTGCTAGGCACCTGACGAAGGGTTGTCAGGAAAATAAGTCCTAGCGAAGGGCTGCTAGGCACCTGACGAAGGGCTGTCAGGGGTACAAGTCCTAGCAAAGGGCTGCTAGGCACCTGACGAAGGGCTGTCAGGGAAACAAGACCTAGCGAAGGGTTGCTAGGCACCAAGCGAAGGGATGCTTGGTATCCAAGACCTAGCGAAGGGCGGCTAGGCAAAAGTCCACCCGAAGGACCGGGCGGCAACCGTCTCCTGAAAGGAGTAGGTGAAAGGCGCTTTCTCGGGGGTAAGAGTTTGCGTCGGTTCAACCTAGGATTGCGTGCCAATCTGAAGTCCGAACCATGTTCGTAAGATTAATATTTCATGTATACTTGCTTTGCATATATATATCTTGCAGGTACAAAGAGAAGAAGACAAAACAAGCAAATGAAGAAGGCTGAAAACCAGCAGCCAGGGCGCCCCCAGCATGGGGGGCGCCCCCAGCCAGTGCAGAAGATGTGCACTTGTGTGTGTGTGCAGAACAGGTGTCCGTGAGGGCGCCCGGAAGGTCCGGGGCGCCCCCAGGTAGTACTAAACATGCAGTTTCGTGATGCAGTCAAAACAGGTGTCAACCGGGGCGCCCGGAGCGTCCGGGGCGCCCCCAGGCAGTACTAATACATGCAGCAAACGTGTGTTTGCAGAACAGGTGTCAACCGGGGCGCCCGGAGCGTCCGGGGCGCCCTAATTAGTAGCTGTTTTGCTGTTTCGAAGCCAGAACACAGGATAAGCCCTCAAGGGGGCGCCCGGGTCATCCGGGGCTCCCTGGTCAAAGTTCTTATCACCTACGGCGAGGTAGGCGCGAGGATAAGAGTTGACCGGGTTTTTCGGGGCGCCCCCGTCGACCAGGGCGCCCCTAGGAGGGCTATAAAAGGGGCTTCGACCCCCCTTCTTCCAACACACTTCCTAACTGCGATTCTATTCATTCCGACCGACGACAACGCGCTAAAGACGAGGCTCTGCGACCGGGAGGCTCCAGGAGGAAGTGTGCGGCACTTCGGAGGTCCAGATCGGCCGAGCTTCACATTTTTGCTTGGTTTGCAATTAATTACAGTATTTATTTTTCTTTATTATTGCTTGTAATATTGCACTGTAAGTCGGGTTTCTCCGCCTCCGGAAATTCTGGAAAGGAGACTATTAGTGGACTCAACGCCGAGTACATAGGCCTTGGACGTACTGACCCTGGGGGGTTGGGAACCAAGTAAATAAACCTGCCGTGTCCCCTGTTTTGCTTTATTTTATTTTATTTTTATGTTTCCGCTGCACTAACGCTCTGAGTCCAGAAGTCTTACGAAAGATTTACGAAAGTTTTCACGATCGATATTCACCCCCCCTCTATCGACTGCACCGGTCCAACAAGTGGTATCAGAGCCGAGCCGCTCTTCACCGGACTAACCGCCGACGGAGCAACGACGCCAGGAGTTGAGGGGGAGCCCAGGGGTGAATCAGGTACAATTTTTTTAATGTCTAATTTTAAATTTCATATTATTTGTTTCACGTGCAGGGAGAGAGGGCACTATAAAAATCAGTGCCCTACTCGTAAGACTCGGTCTACACCACCGGCGGCGAAGGAGGTACCAGCGCCAGGAGTCCGGAAGAACAAGGAACATGTACAATGCTTCAAATGCGAGAAGTACGGACACTACAAAAATAAGTGTCCGACGAAGGTACGGAAAATTTATGTTCCGAAAATTTTTCCTGCAATATTTTGTGATAATTTAGTTAATTTTTCTGATAAATTAGAATTACTGCATAATAAAATTAGCCTCTTGCATGATAAGTTAGAAAATAAAGATATGACTAAAATATGAGAAATTAATTGTTTAATTCAAAATATAAATTCAGAAATTAATAAAATTAATTCTGATAATTATTCTGATAATAATTCTGATAAAATCAATTCTGATAATATTACTGACAATTTTAATTCAGAAAAAGTTAATCCTAAGGATAACTCCGAATTTGAATTTGAAAACCTTAAGGATAATTCTGAGGATAAACATGATTTTATTGAAAATTATTCTGAGGATAAACATGATTTAATTGAAAATTATTCTGAGGATAAAAATGATTTTATTCTTGATAATAATTTAATTATAGATAATCCTGAAGACTACTATAAAACCTTAACTAGTGGCCCATTTTACTCCACACACTTTGAGGATATTGATTTTGAGGAGGAAATGAAAATTTCTAAGATTAGGGTCATAATTAATGAAAATTACAAAGGATCAAATAAATCAAAATTAATAGAAAAATTCGGAAAGAAAAATAAAAACGAAGAAGAAATTTTCGAAATAATGAAAATGATGAATTTAAACCCACAACTGTTAATTAAACCTTAGTTAAATCTTAATTAAATCAATTAAACCTTAATTAATCAAATTAAATCAATTAAACCTTAATTAATCAAATTAATTCAATTAAATCTTAATTAATCAAATTAATTCAATTAAATCTTAATTAATCAAATTACTTCAATTAAATCAATTTAATTCAATTAAACTTCAATTAAATCAATTTAATTCAATTAAACTTCAATTAAATCAATTTAATTCAATTAAACCTCAATTAAATCAATTTAATTCAATTAAACTTCAATTAAATTCAAATAATTCGAATTAATCCACTTAAATTCAATTAAATTCAATTAAATTCAAATAATTCGAATTAATCCACTTAAATTCAATTAAATTCAAATAATTCGAATTAATCCATTTAAATTCAATTAAATTCAATCAAATTCAAATAATTCAAATTAATCCACTTAAATTCAATTAATTAAATTAATTCAATTAATTCACCTTAATTCATATTAATTCAATAAATTCACTTTAATTCAATTAATTCAAATTAATTCACTTTTCAATTAAATTCAAATTAACTCAACTTTAATTCAATTAAATTCAAATTAACTCAATTTTAATTCAACTAAATCCAATCTTAAATCACTTAAACCTGAACCAAACTAAAAGCTTACCCAAACCGCAACAATTAATTCAATAAAATCAAATATGTCAAAGTGGGTTGACATATTCACAGGTTCACACGATATGTATCAAATCGAGAATTTGATACATTCTTAGAAACAAAAATAAAATGTCTTGACTTGTTTGACTCATGCATAATTGTCATGCCATGCATTTGCTATTTTCCTTTAAAATATATGACATGTCATTCATATTTAATTTTTATGCATAATTTAGAAAGGTCATAAGAAAAAGATCATTGAAATTTGGCAACATAGTATTGGGAGGAGGTGAGATGATAGTACGTTGGGGAAACCAACTCTAATAAGATCAAGTCTACTTGGTCTCTTTAGACTGGTGAAACCAGCCGAAGCTACCGATCCAAGACCCAAGCTAGTTAGACCAGAAAATGACCTAATTTAATTTGAAAATGAAATTTCATTAAAAGGCTTTGTCAAGGAAAGGGTGGATGATCCCATAAGGCTACGGCCAAAGAAGGCCTAGTGCCTCGCCAAGACCTGGAAGCCAATTTCTGAAATTCAAATTCAAATTATCTTTTGTCAAATTCGAATCTAACACAAATTTCAATTAAATCTTAGATTTAATAATGGAAAATGATTCAAGCATCTCACAATACACCTATAAGGCAATCATGCTTGTTGTATTGATACATCTAAAATGGGTGAGATGTTAAGGACTAATGAATTGAAAAATATTTTTCAAAATTGTTTTTCAAAATTGTTAGAATATTTTCCTAAAAATATATTTTTCAAAATAGAGCTTTAACATAATAATGTTTTTATGGAATTCATGCTTGTCTGATTGATTATATATATTACACATTTTTCAAAAAGGTATATTGTTTTCAAAAATTGATTGACTCACGCAATTAGACACAAGCCTCTTAGGACAACACTAAAGTTCCTTAGGGCACTTAGATAGAGTCAAACGACATTGATGCAGGGGGAGTGCTTTTCATATTTTTCAAACTGCACTTTAAAAACATTACTATTATTTGAAAATATCTTTTCGAAAATCATGCTTTAATCGTTATCACTTGTGGCTTTTCGAAAAAGATTTTACCTATTGCAAAAATCAAATGTTTACCTGTTCTTTTGATTCTGATAAACCCTAAAGACACAGAGGAAGGTCCACTTCATAATCTAAAAAGGACTCCTAGGATGTGTCAGATTTAGGGGGAGTCTGAGTCAAATTTTTTCAAGTCTTAAACTATTTTTTATTATTAGAAAATTCCTTTGATTTGAATCAAACCTTAAAGACTCAAAGGAAGAGTACTTGTGGTCAACAAGCTTCCCAGGACTGAGTCAAGTTTAGGGGGAGGTCAAATTAAAAGAATTATTCAATTACATGCTTTTAAAATTCTGAAAATCTATGCTTTTCAAAATACTATTTGTTAAAATTTGTGTGACTTATGAAATTATTTTGAAATAATGTTTACTTAGGTTGGAAAATTCCCAGGACACTTAGGAAATGTCCTTGTGGTCAACAAGGTTTCCTAGGATAGTGTCAGACTGGAAAATAGACCAAGTTAAGTAAAATATTAGATCTTCAAAATTCACACAGTTTTTCAGCACATACTTTGTGAAATATTATCATTTTTCTTAAAAATTTATAATAATATTTACTTGTTTGAAAACTTTCCAGGACACTTAGGAAATGCCCTTGTGGTCAACAAGGTTTCCTAGGATGGTGTCAGACTGGAAAAGAAACTCAATCAAGTAAAATATTTTTCAAAAAAAAAAATACTTATGTCTTTCAAAACCAATATTCTTAATTTTGAAAAAAAATATTCTCAAATGTATTGTTATGTACTTAATTTCTCAAAAAAATATACTTATATTCTTTCAAAAAGGGATTTAAATAATCTTTTAAAAGTACATGCACTCCTTACAAATCATCTTTTCAAAGTACTTATACTTTAAACCTAGAGCATTTTCAAATTTATGCAACACTAAGTATTTTCAAAACAAAAATTCAAAGTTTTTTATTGTTGATGCAAGTTTGTTTGATGCATGACAAAGGGGGAGAGAGTGCTTAAGTTAGAATTTTTTTTCAGTTAGAAATTTTTTACTCTCCCAAAACCTATACCTTTTTAGTTTATCTATCCCAAGGATAGTAATTTAGCCCCTTAAACCAATCTAACTTAAGTTATTGTCAAACATCCAAAAGGGGGAGATTGTTGGTGCAAGTTGCATCAATGATGTTCTCCTTTATGTGTTTTAATGTTTGACAATGTACTTAAGTCAGTAATATGTTGAACAGACAAAGAGGAGCGAAGGAGAAGTAACCTAAGCCTGAGAAAAGTCCTAGTTAAGCTAGGCATGGAAACCCTAAGACCTAGCGAAGGGCCGCTAGGCTCTGGCGAAGGGCTGCCAGAAAGAAAAGACCTAGCGAAGGGCTGCTAGGCACCTGACGAACGGTTGTCAGGAAAATAAGTCCTAGCGAAGGGCTGCTAGGCACCTGACGAAGGGCTGTCAGGGGAACAAGTCCTAGCAAAGGGCTGCTAGGCACCTGACGAAGGGCTGTCAGGGAAACAAGACCTAGCGAAGGGCTGCTAGGCACCAAGCGAAGGGATGCTTGGTATCCAAGACCTAGCGAAGGGCGGCTAGGCAAAAGTCCACCCGAAGGACCGGGCGGCAACCGTCTCCTGAAATGAGTAGGTGAAAGGCGCTTTCTCGGGGGTAAGAGTTTGCGTCGGTTTGACCTAGGATTGCGTGCCAATCCGAAGTCCGAACCAAGTTCGTAAGATTAATATTTCATGTATACTTGCTTTGCATATATATATCTTGCAGGTACCAAGAGAAGAAGACAAAGCAAGCAAATGAAGAAGGCTGAAAACCAGCAGCCAGGGCGCCCCCAGCATGGGGGGCGCCCCCAGCCAGTGCAGAAGATGTGCACTTGTGTGTGTGTGCAGAACAGGTGTCCGTGAGGGCGCCCAGAAGGTCCGGGGCGCTCCCAGGTAGTACTAAACATGCAGTTTCGTGATGCAGTCAAAACAGGTGTCAACCGGGGCGCCCGGAGCATCCGGGGCGCCCCCAGGCAGTACTAATACATGCAGCAAATGTGTGTTTGCAGAACAGGTGTCAACCGGGGCGCCCGGAGCGTCCGGGACGCCCTAATTAGTAGCTGTTTTGCTGTTTCGAAGCTAGAACACAGGATAAGCCCTCAAGGGGGCGCCCGGGTCATCCGGGGCTCCCTGGTCAAAGTTCTTATCACCTACGGCAAGGTAGGCGCGAGGATAAGAGTTGACCGGATTTTTCGGGGCGCCCCCGTCGACCAGGGCGCCCCCAGGAGGGCTATAAAAGGGGCTTCGACCCCCCTTCTTCCAACACACTTCCTAACTGCGATTCTATTCATTCCGACTGACGACAACGCGCTAAAGACGAGGCTCTGCGACCGGGAGGCTCCAGGAGGAAGTGTGCGGCACTTCGGAGGTCCAGATCGGCCGAGCTTCACATTTTTGCTTGGTTTGCAATTAATTACATTATTTATTTTTCTTTATTATTGCTTGTAATATTGCACTGTAAGTCGGGTTTCTCCGCCTCCGGAAATTCTGGAAAGGAGACTATTAGTGGACTCAACGCCGAGTACATAGGCCTTGGACGTACTGACCCTGGGGGGTTGGGAACCAAGTAAATAAACCTGCAGTGTCCCCTGTTTTGCTTTCTTTTATTTTATTTTTTTGTTTCCGCTGCACTAACGCTCTGAGTCCAGAAGTCTTACGAAAGATTTACGAAAGTTTTCACGATCGATATTCACCCCCCCTCTATCGACTGCACCGGTCCAACAGGAAGCACTTGTCAAGCTCCTCGAAAATGGAAGCGCTTAGTACAAAGTGCATCTCCTAGTCGGGGATTCCCGGTTGGGGCACCCGACTAGACCCGACCACGGTTCGGAACCGACGGTTCGATGGTTCGGAACTGCCGGTTCGACGGTTCGTGGGAGGTCGACCCTTAACCTTAACCGCCCAAGCCAGTTACGGTTCACGGTTCGGTTCACGGTTCGCCAGGGTTCATGATTATTATATTAAAAAATTAAAATTAAAAATTAAATTAAAAAAAATAATTTTTATTAAAAAAAGGGTTTGCAGTTATATAAGTTGCCTACGTATCCCCTTAGGGTGTAAGGGAATCAAAGCTCACGTAGTTCTTTTACATTTTTACCCTTTTACATTTTTACCCTTTCTCACTCACTTCCATTTCCTCCCGTTCCTGTTGTATATGTTCAATCGGTATCAAATTCTTCGACTTCGTCTTCTGAAAGTTGCATTCCTTGGATTTGCTTCTCGGCTCTGGTCCAATCATCAAGTAATGCTTGAGCTTCCAATGAGTCGGGAGACATAGTTGATCATCGTTCATCTAATATGTTGCCACCGGCACTGAACGTCTGCTCCACAGCAACAGTTGACACTGGAGAAGTTAAAATTTCTTTTGCGATCACGGAGAGAACGGGAAAGCTTTGAGCCTTTTGTGACCACCACTTCAAGATATCGAAGTCTTCGCTATCTGTTTCATTAAAATCAAAAGAAGTCGTAAAATAATTCTCAAGTTCCTGTGTGGAACTTGAGGATCCTCGTGGACATTTCTGTTGGTGCAAAAAGCACCCAAGTCGAACCTGTATTTTGATAATGGCAAAAGGGTTCAAAAGTTAAGATATAATGTTTATCTAACATGTTACTCAAGTGTGCAGGAAAAGTCCTAGCGAAGGACTGCTAGGCACCTGGCGAAGGAATGTCAGGGTACAAAGCCCTAGCGAAGGACAGCTTGACACCTGGCGAAGGAATGCTATGATACAAAGCCCTAGCGAAGGACAGCTAGGCACCTGGCGAAGGAATGCTAGGATACAAAGCCCTAGCAAAGGATAGCAAGGCACCTGGTGAAGGAATGCCAGGATACAAAGACCTAGCAAAGGACTGCTAGGCACCAGGCGAAGGACAGCTTGGTACTGAAGACCTGGCGAAGGACAGCTAGGCACCTGACGAAGGACTGCTGGGTAAAAGACCAACCGGAGGAGCCGGTTGGCATCAGGTAAATTCTCCCGAGA